>CABFWO010000170.1:278492-324605 GCA_902155825.1 Timema genevievae | reverse complement strand
ATCTTGAGCTAGTTCTATCCAGTCCACCTCATTACACCCTATCCCTATCTCTAGCTAGTTATATCCATCCCACCTCATTACACCCTATACCTATCTCTAGCTAGTTTTATCCAGTTCACCTCATTACACCCTATCCCTATCTCGAGCTAGTCCTATCCAATCCACCTCATTGCACCCTATCCCTATCTTTAGCTAGTTCTATCCAGTCCACCTCATTACACCCTATCCCTATCTCTAGCTAGTTATATCCATCCCACCTCATTACACCCTATACCTATCTCTAGCTAGTTCTATCTAGTCCACATCATTACAACCTATCCCTATCTTGAGATAGTTATATTCAGTCCACCTCATTACGCCCTATCCCTATCTCAAGCTAGTTTTATCCATTCCACATAATTACACCCTATCCCTATCTCGAGCTAGTCCTATCCAATCCACCTCATTACACCCTATCCCTATCTCGAGCTAGTCCTATCCAATCCACCTCATTGCACCCTATCCCTATCTTAAGCTAGTTCTATCCATTGGGTTTTCAATTTTAAATTAGATCTAGTAACTTTTATAGATGTCTAATAAGGCTCTTCATAAGAAAATTGGACTTTAGCAGCTGTTGTCTGAGTAAGCACACACGATTTTGTGTAAACACGTTTCACTAGCCGTTCGGCTGATTCGCATATTTACACTAAATGTGAGGTGAAGAAGATAGGATTTAGGAGGAAGTGTACCCGAATTTGTTTGGCAGGAAATAGGAATTCAGCTGGCATCCGATCCCCGACCTCCCCGTTACCAACTAGATACGACTAACGCTTTTATCCACGTGCCCACCAAAACGAGCTATCACAATGAATTAACGGCAGGGGGACAGGCTGTCGTACCTGTTCTGAGGTTGACTATTTTTTATTTCATGTAAAACAGTTGGTTCAAAAGTGCGCATTAAATTCCCTTTCGAGATGAAAAATTTAATAAAATTACTGTGTGTTTTTTTCTATTTCCATCTGCCTCCATTCTCCTTCATCTCAAACGTCCATGTTTCCCTGGCAACAGTTTTTTGTTTATTTGTTGGTGGTTGTTGGAAGGCGTGGTCTGAAGCCGTCAGACATGGCTGATGTTGTCTGGTCGGAACCAACATGTCTTCTGCCCGCCCCTCCCTCGGAGCCCTGGCTTCACCGCCGAGCGCATTGACAACTGCTGCCATCTACACAGGACGTACAGACAACATATCGAGGTTCACGCGGGCGAGCCAGGGAAGGGTGGAGTTTTACGCAACCACACAAGATACACTAGGCCTATAGAAATGCCGCGAGCACAGTCCAATTTTCATAAAAAAACAAGGGCCAGCTAGTAAAATAACTGGATGCTATTTCACGCAAGGCCGTAGTCTTGGGTGGGGTTTTGGGGGGTTCTCCCTCCCCAACCCCCGAAATTTTATAAACAAAATATATTATATGGCTCTATTTATGGTTCAAACCATATCAAAATTAAGGTACAAGTACAAATTAGGGTGCTGTGTTACCATAAAAAACACTTCAAAAAGCTTCTAGAGGTGTTTAATATTTAGAATATTTCCTACCTTTAGGCAGTTAGGGGGCTATGTTGTCATAAAAAACACTTTTAGAGGTGTTTAATATTTATAATTTGTCATAGTCTCCGGTAGTTAGGGGGCTATGTTGCCATAAAAACACTTCTAGAGGTGTTTAATATTTATAATTTGTCATAGTCTCCGGTATTTAGGGGGCTATGTTGCCATAAAAAACACTTCTAGAGGTGTTTAATATTTATAATTTGTCATAGTCTCCGGTAGTTAGGGGGTTATATTGTAATAAAAAAACACTTCTAGAGATGTTTAATATTTATAATTTTTCCTAGCCTTAGGCAGTTAGGGGGCTATGTTGCCATAAAAACACTTCAGATAGCTTCTATAACTGTTTATCACATATAATTTTTTCTAGCCTACGTAAATTGGGGGATATGCCCACCAAAAAACCCCCTAAAATTATTGGCTGGCTACGGCCTATAATTTTCACGTGCTCATACGTCCAGTCATTTGATGTGCAGCTGTCACTTTTTATAGATAGGCCTATATCTCGATTTTCTTAGGAATGAACATTTGGAGTACCCTTTCAAAAATCCAAATATGTTTTTGTGGTTAACTTTGATAATATATTATTGTTTTATTAGTGTTATTTTATAGGTTTTGATAATATCTATAGAAAGCTACAGCTACAGATTACATGGCTTGGCGTATGAATAGTCTACGTGATAGTAGGTCTAGTAACTTTTATCCGTCAGCTAGGTCTATTTATATTTAAAAAAATGGGTTGGGTTAGTGTTTTAAAACCTATAAAAACACAAATAATTCAATAGTAAAATGTTATCATTGTTTACAGCAAAAAATATGTTTGTAATTTATAAAAAGGTCTTATGTCCATTTTGTCAGAAAAAACAAGTAGTAAGCCAAATTGAAACTGTACGTGTATTATTTCCATCAGTCACCATTCAGTAGAACGCTCACTTTCCAGATATCAATGAACATAGCCTATATTCCCCGTGGGAAATAAGTAGAGCATTTGTTATGAGTCTTACAAAAATAGAAAATTAAAAATCACTAACGGTGCTAATTGATAACTGATCGGTCTTGTAATCCCAAACATTTTTTTAAACAGCGTGTCCAGGGTATCGGAATCTAATTACACTAACAGGTTAGGGATGGATAAAATATAATTTAGAATAAATATATCTACATTTATGGGGAGGGAGAGTGGTAAACTATTTAATAGCTGGAGATTTATACTAGAATAGCTTGACGATTAGTCCCTTGGCCACTGATGAGGTTATTCTTTTAACTATTTCATAATTTAGTAACTAACGAATAGCTGAATCCTACGAATTCTCTACACATGATCATTAACTAGATTTTTTGTTTGAAGATACATCTTATACTTTTATTAGTTATTTTAAAATTTAGGCTATTTTTGTAAACGGCTCAGTTTGGTAAGAATCTCAAGTATCTTCGTCGAATGTGAATTTATTAGACGGGCAAACTCATTAGAGCTTATGGACAAAACAAATACTGGGCTAATTATTAACAAACTAGTTACTGAGCCATGAGACTTTGAGCACACCTTTGTGCGAGGTCAAAAGGCTAAACATATTTTCTTCTGCATTGATTTCGGGGAAAAATAAATAATTTAAATCTAAAAATTTGTAATGCTTTACTAGTAGTGAATTTTAGGAATTTTGTAAAAATAAAAAATACGTCAAGCTTTTAAAATTCTTGGTATGGGTGCACCAGATTAAACTAATGATATTGATCTTATTTTTCCATGCAATAGCTACCTAAAGTCTTATATTGTTTCACAGGCAAAATCATAGATGATAATAATTCACATTTGTGATTTTAATTATTGCTGAGCTAATTTCTTAATTTAAAATAATTAATTCTAATGGAGAAAAACATTCAGACAAATCAAAGTTTTGATTTTAAATCATTCCTTTATTAAGTATAAGTATTTATTGAGTCTAATAAGTTTGCATAAATAACAACTAAATCAACATCTTGAAGCATGCACTGATGAGATCAGGGACAAAGGCGTAACTATCGTATTGTATGGTTTGCTGTTCCGGTACCAAATTGCCGCTTGATGTAGTTAGTGTTTTTTGATTTCTGAATCGCTTTCCACTCTTCTTCCACGAAAATTCTAAATTTTGCTTTCCTAATCTCTACCTCATTATAGATGGGCCAGTCGGGTAATACCTCACGAACCTCTAAAGGAAAAAAAAGCAAAAATATCATTTCAACAGGTTTTTTCAAACTATATAAAATTAATGTAAATATGAATATAGAACATTTTATTTTACATTTAACACATTTATTTATGCATTCATTTATATAAAACAAAGTCGATTTATGGATCAATTTATTCAAAAAATCAAAGGTCCACGGTTCATGACCTTCACCGGTGCTATTATTGTTATTATTATCAGGAGTAGTTATTAATGTGTACTTTCTGATCCAACTGTTTGTATCAGAGCACGAATAACCGATTTAAAACACACAAAGTCTAGTCACCAAGAAATTAGCTCATCACTATAAATCAAGGAAGTTACCATCTCACCAGTGATACATTTTTTGACCTTGCCTTGAATCAAGCTCTCAACCCTTTACTCAATAGACATACACGCTACAGAATGAGCTAAGATGTTGGACTTGTTGAGAAGTCATTCAAATTAAACATCCAATAAAAAAAACAGTTTTTCTACAGTCCTAAATGGCTTTGTGTTAGTGTCACAGTAGCTTATGATTCCTAAGACACGACATAAACAAAGGACTCGACCTTGACACACTGTAAAATACATCAAAATTAATCCAAACAAAAGTAAATAACTAGCGAACAGGTAGTAAAAGTGCAAAGTGTACTCCAAATAATGGCCCTCTTTTAAACAGCTGGGTCTCTAACGCTCACTCAGCTGATAAAGCTATTGTCAAATTAACTTCTCCTTTGTTTCGGTCTCACGTAAGAGAGCGCTAATAAATAAAGACGTCCGAATTACTATAATAAACCCGTGGAGTGTCAACCCTAGCTGTGTAATTATCTTGTAATTAAAGCACCGTGGAAAATAGGGTGAAGGGGGAGGGAGGGGGGGGAGGTGCAGGATTGTCAGTCTTGGCAACAAACCACAGGTCGACATTAAACAAGTGTTAGATAACTACTGGTTACAGAAGACAAGCACAAGCCAGACTGGAGACTAAGACGCCAGGTCAGGCGAGTAACTTTATGGGATTCTCTCTTTTTATTATTATTACTATTACATATAAAGTTAGAGCGTGGAAAACGATGGTTATAATTATTATTGGGAGATGAGTGTGGGAACTTAAGTTGGGATAGTAGTAAAACAAGTGAACTATAGGTAAGTTTGTAATGATATAGGCGGAAGGTATGCACTATGCTCCGAACAGTGAAAGTTGCACGGGTGATTTATGAATCAGTCAGATGAAATAAAATATATTTGTTGGAAACCAGTTTACCAAGCAAGGTGCAGTGAAATTTGTTAATATCTATTATGGATAGTTTATATGTGTAGAGGTGACCTGGCGGTCTAGGGGTAAGGTGTCGGACCTCTGTACTGAGGGTCCGGGGTTCAATCCTCGGTCCCGGCACAGATTTATCTGATTACCAAACCCTTCCTTCACCTCTGACAAGACGTGTATTAATCACAACTTGTGAATGTGAGGAATGCCAGGCCTCCACCGTGGTTCGGATTCCACGTTAAACTGTAGGTCCTCCATTTCATCTCACAATCACCCTACAATTGCACATTAGCGTAAGTGCGTATAACCCGAACGGGTAGTAAGACGCGGTGCTAATAATAATAATAATAATAATAATAATAATAATAATAATAATAATAATAATAATAATAATAATAATAATAATAATAATAATAAATGTATAGTAAAGTGTAAGTCAATTTCCTTTCACTGTAGTTACTGTACTGTATTGTGTACTGCAGTTAATGTGACAGTGATAAGAAATATTGATAGGTTTTACTATGATTGTATATCTAGTTTGTAGATTGATTATTATATAAATATTATACACCTTACTTTATATAAATATTGATACATTTCTGAGTTTGATAATGTTATACACTTAAACCAAATATTTTTACTTGAATTAAATATAGTTGGAGAATGACGCCTGCTCACAGGAATGGAAGCTGGGACCTTTGACTTAGAACCAATACTTTATATTACTGAACCATCTAGCATTTGCATCCTGCTCAGGGTTATTCTTCACTCATAGTTCAAGCCGATTACAGATATGTCTGTATCCGTAAATAGTTTATTTTCACCTTCATGTAGGCTATATTTTTATAGCGTTTACAAAACTGACTAACTAGATTTTTTAAATAAATAACTAATAAATAAATGGATATAATTAATGTGTATAATACAATACTTTGGTTTATATTCATATTTAACACAATACTAAATTATTTGTTGAAGAGCAATCTAATTGTTAATATTTCATTGGCTTACTTGGAGTTATGTTTAAAACTGGACTTAGAAGTTTAATGACAACGTGATATTGTTAGCGATGAGTTATTTGTGGTTTCTTTCTGTAATATTGTGTTCTTGATATTTAAACACATATTCTTATATATGCGTTATACAGACTAATCCAAAATTCTTCAGTGATAAAGGTTTTTGTTAATCCTGACTCTGTTAATAAATCGAATAATTGCTAATTGTTTGAAGCAGATGACAGCATTGACTATATTAGAGTGGAAATGAGTACGAGAAAAATTTCGGAAAATACTTGGCCCAAAAATGGAAAACAATAATGTAGAGTTGAGGAAGTTACATTATGATGAACTACATGCTCTGTACTAATCACCGGATTGTTGGTATAGTCAAGTCACACAGGTTACTGTGGGCAGGACATGCAGCGTTAAATAGAGAATCCAGAACCCTGTTCGGGTTACTGGCTGGCAAACCCAATGAAAAGAGACCATTGGGAAGACTTAGACGCAGGTGGGAGAGTAACATTAAAATTAACCTGAAAGATATAGGGTGTAATGAGGTGGACTAGATAGAACTATCTCTAGGTAGGGATAGGGTGTAATGAGGTGAACTGGATATAACTATCACTAGGTAGGGATAGGGTGCTATGTGGTGAACTGGATAGAACTATCTCTAGGTAGGGATAGGGTGTAATGAGGTGAACTGGATAGAACTATCTTTAGGTAGGGATAGGGTGTAATGAGGTGAACTGGATAGAACTATCACTAGGTAGGGATATGGTGTAATGAGGTGAACTGGATAGAACTATCTCTAGGTAGGGATAGGGTGTAATGAGGTGAACTGGATAGAACTATCTCTAGGTAGGGATAGGGTGTAATGAGGTGAACTGGATAGAAGATGGCATGTTTGTGTAGGTACGGCCATGAATTTTTTAGTTTCTAGTGCTATAGGACTTGTATTTAAGAAATTAGATGGTAGAATTTTAGTGTTTACTTAGATATATTTTACAAACTGAGTCATTTGCGTGTGACAAAGTTTTTTGTGTGTGTGTTCATTTTAAATGTGATAGTTTCTAAACATGAAGGGTATAACTTTAATATAGAGCAAGAGTTGTAATAAAACTAGCAGTAATAAATCTGGATATTGGTAAATAGGCTACGAATAATATTAAAGTCGAATTTCTAAACAAAGATTTAAATATAAGATGCCATGTCATACGTCTTGTAAAAGGTCGCTAATGCCATTTATCAATGCTAAAAAGACGTGGGGATTAATTAAAAGGAACTGCACTTTCGCTAGTTTGGCGTGAGGATGGTAAGCGAGGGATAGGGGTTCGTCTCTGGTCATCTGAGTGATTTAGACACACATCTCTGCAACCAGCCATTTCTCGATAATTGTGTTGAGGTCTTCAACCAACAACAGCTGTTGATTTTACAAATAATGGCTCAAATACGACTTTGGGGTGAAAGTTAATAAAATAACCTGCATATATTCATTGTTCATTTTCTTTAGGCAGACCACCTATGTCTAGAAATATGTAGAATAACCCCAGTAGCGTGCTAATTCATTATGCTGGACTGTAAGGAAACGCGAATTAAAGTAGGCCTAATTTATTTGCTATTTTTATGGCAAAACACATTTTTAAATCAAAACTATATCAAGTATTGCTTTAGCATAAACATTTATTTATATTCTCTACATAGTAATCTAAACAGTTCTTGAATATTTGTAATGAGAATAATGGCATTTGATTAGAAACTTTTTATGCCATGAGTCCTAAGACTGTTGATATAACTAATTGTCTACTGAAGGAATCTTTGATTTTTTTTTCATAAAAATTGCAAAAATATAAATTTTATTTTAACTTCTATTCCATTCCATCCACCTTAAAAAAGATAAATAGTTGGTGACGTACACATCTTAGAAGGGGACCAGATCTGTACAGATGAACCATGAACAGACTCAAATCACCCGCTTCGGTGGCTGCGTGGCTTAAGGCGCTACACTCGCATTATACTAGACTGCCGATGACGGGGAGATGGCGATTCGAATCTAGGTTGGGTGTACTGAGGGTGATTTTTTTTCAAAATGGTTTTCAACTCTCGCTCCACGCAAATTCCTATAAATATAACCTCCATAATCCCTAAAACTATTAGAGCTATTAGCGTAATTAGTACATAAGCGTATAGGCTAACCCGAAGCGGTGGTACAGAAAAAACCAGACTCAGCCAGCTCGACCGTTCATTTCAGTCGCTCAACGAAACCATGACGTTTTGTACACCCCTTCTGTTGGTGGGGGTCAATATGGCAAGCACAAGAAGAAGATCCTTCATGTTGGCCGGTGGAATTGAAGTTAATTATAAAGTCTATAGCCCCGGGCGGCCTTAGAGAGCCACGAAAAGTCGAGCTATCAATCAAGACTTGTCTGGTTTAAGCATCGGGACCAGAACTTCACTGCGGCTCCGAAACAAAACACACCTTCGGGCGCATTCAGAATACAGAGAGGCCTGCCTGTCTGTGAAAATAGGAGAAAAGGTGGGGTAGGGGGAAACTTGAATATCGCAAGAATGACTCTCCTTTGGATCCGTTTTAAAAGTTCATGTGTTGTATAAGATTTATGTTTAAAACATATTGCTTTGGAATCAATTACAAAACATAAATACCCTATTTATTATCAAATAATGTTCTAAAATTGGTAAAATGATTTCAAAATGTTTAAAGAATCGGTCTAAATGTCAAAATAATTTAGTATGTTTGGTTAGTGAGGGACAGGGCGAGGTTTAAATCCTGGTTGTGGTTCTAAGGGAGGTTTTCCTAAATAGCTTTCCACTATCTTTTCCCGAAAATTTGGACACATTTCATCTAATTTATACCTTACTCGTTCCTGCCACGCCGCGTAATTAGTACACAGCACGTGAACTGAAAGTGTGAAGAGTTGACAAAAGTAGACACATAAAAGCTAAGTGGCTTAAATAAGAGTTTGTCTAATATTAAGATTATCTGACTAAACAGTAAACAATTATTTTAATTAGATTAATATTGTTCATCATATCAAGGAGACTGTATTTAATTTACCAAACATATTTAGCCCTACATTGTAAATAAAATAAAATTAAAAAATTGGTTACAAGTCGAACATTAATTTTTTAATTTAAAAAAACTTTAATCTATATAATTAGTAAATATGTATTTGTTAATAAGTTAGTACTTTTTAAAAATGCATGAGCATTTGTTTGTACTTAGCTAACAACATAGTTATTACTTGACAGAAACTATTTTTAAATTTTCTGAAAAGGTGAACAAAATTGATAACATTGGTATAAGAACTACACATTTTTGGAAAAATAAAATATATATTACCTACAAATATTTTTAAATATATTTCCAAATTATTCAAATACGTAGTTCTAATCATTTTTATTTAAAAAAGTAAAACATAATAAAATTAAAGCATTCATTATAAATGAAAGGAATTGTTCTTGACCAAATAAATCAAATCCACTCATAGATAATAGATCAGGTCAAGTTATTCTTATAAAATGGAGTCGCTCGCTCTCTTAATTAATTTATTCAGGCATACTTTCTTTCATTTCTAGTTAAATATGTATTAAATATACAGACAATTTGGCTAATCGATCATTTTAGAAGGTTAAACAATATAGATATGCTTACTATGTATAGATATGTTTAATTAACTTGTAAGTTATAATCAAACTACCTTAAGTGTGCGTTACAATAGAATATACAAACATTACATTAGTTAAACTTTGTACTTCCCCATGAAAATGAACTAATTAATTCAAATATATATATAAAAATACATATAAATATATATAAAACATATATAAGCTCGTGGATTAGATATATACCTAACCTACCTTATATAATCCAAACAATTTTTAGCTTATGTAGTGTGTATAAATTTAAATGAATGATTTAAGTTAAATTTTACCTACATATTAAAATAAACATTTTCTTAAACATTACACAAGCGACACGAATTGTTTCCTTGTAAACAGCGAATTATATATTATTAAAAATAAAGAGTAATGAAGCAATGCTCTCATCAATATGAATAGTAGTGAATGACGAATCCCTTGTAATGAATATTTATCAATAAGGCGTTCACATCTTGTGATATTCATTAACCCACCTACAAATTGTTATTAAATATGCATTGAACGAGTCAAATTAGCGGGAGTACTTTGTGTGACATGCAACACTGAACTATGGAGCAGATTGATTGTATTGTTTACAGAGTTTCAAGCAACGCCCATATTTAAAATAGATACATTACAGGGGTGGCTGGGTTATAGGCCTGGATAAAATGTCTTAGAACTGGCGTTGAAGTAACAATTGAAACATTTCTTTGTCTATTTATTTCCATTGAAAATATCGTAATTAAACTTAATCACGGCTAGAACCCCTTAAAAGACTGTTGAAGCATATTTTAAAATAAATTTCTGTATTACATTTTTAAAAGTAGATAATATTTTTGATCAATGATAAAAAAACAACCAAAGCTAACTTCTCTGAGTACCTTTGTATTAACACCCTTAGATAAGAGTTGTTTTGGAATATTATTTTAGATACAACATTTTTACTGCGCTATTCCTCACATATTTGTTTGAAACCATAACTAAATTTTTATTTTACTTCTCTCTTCAATTCACAGTCGATGTTAAGCTATTTCGTTAGCAAAAGGGTTCGGCACACTTTTCGGGAAAGTTACATTGTAACAATACTGTGCCAATCTCTCTCTAACAAACATACCTCAATTAGCTTGGCCAGTTTTTTTTAAGGTATTACAAATTTAACTAAAACTCCATATAATTTGTTTATCTTTAATGAATCATAGGCCTTTTAAAAATCTATTTATATTTGATGTACAGGAATGTTGTATTCCCACTTTTTTTTATACTTGCCATGTAGTAAAAATCTGATCAGTTGTTGATCTATTTCGTCAAAATCCACACTGATGATCCCCAATTATTTACTCTGCATATGGCGTTAATCTCATTAAAATTGTATTGAATACAATTTTGTATAATGTTGATAGTAGAGTACTAATTGCTAGTAGGCCTACTGTATATTTCTTAACTAATCAAATTTAAACTACCATCAGTGGCCACGCGTAATAAAAGTCTGGCTCATATAGTCTAGATTACCGTTTATTAGAGGGTCAGGGCTCAAACCCCTGACGGATAAAATGGGGGCAGTTTACCGCAACATACTTCCCAATTACCATACAAGTAAATGCAGGTACATTCACTTACATTTTTACCTTCCTTATCCATACCCCATTAGTGTAGTTAAAATGAATACCGCTTAGACGGGTAGTAAGACACACAAGGAAAAAACTATAAAATTGAATTAAAAAAACCCCCAAATTATTCACAGTAAGTTTATTGACACAAAACTTTACATGAAACCAAATTGATATATTAAATTAATGGCAGATTCTATGAAGTTAATTCTAATGACAACAGTTGTTAGATACATAGAGATGTTGATGAATGTATTGAGATGTTGTCATCAAAATGTGCTTTATAGCTTCACTCTCGGCCCTAAATGATTCAATTCACTCTACTAGTCCTGTAAGAGTTCTAATTTACATCGTGATGTTTATCCTTTAATAAACATTTATTCAACAAAGTAAACTTCAGACTTGTTTCCATATAGCACTGAGGAGGCTCACGTCAAAGGATTGTATGCAAGTAAAGTAGGTTACCTTTTAATTTTGTTATGTTAATGTACTCTGGTGGGTGAATTTTTCAGCGCATGTTAAATTTCTCGGTCCCTTCTAAACAAACAAGAGGGAACGGTGATGAAATAATTATTGCAAACAGGTTGTATGAATTAGAATGTTAGCCAAATGAGAAAATATACTGATAAATAAATCATGAGTAAACTTTACGACTTTACTACTTTATTATTACTATTACTTGTAGGTTCAAGTGCCAAAACTTTCCATTAGCGACAAAAACAAGATAATTTAAGTTAACAATTAACAAGATACGAATATGCATGACAATTTCCTGGTGTTAGCTTGAAAATAAGATGTATTCGTTTTATTTTTTTTATTTGAGGTATTTAACGTGCACTTTGTGAACCAACTGATTATGTCAGCATACCAAAATTTCTACGAGCGAGTGAGAAGGAGTCTACCAATTTTGCCGGGAGAGGTATTTTCACAGAACTTTCAGTATTCTTTTACATAGCCTACCACAATCGACAAGAGACCAACAGCTTTAATTCCCCTCCAAAGGAAGTTGAGCTACGGATTTTTATCGCTTAAGAAATATCCGTTGACCCCGACTGTATTTGAACCCACGAAGATCGGGTCCTGAGGAGAGCACTTTACCCCAAGACCACCGAGGTTGACCAAATAAGACGTAAAAAAAACACACATTGTGGATAAAAAAAAACCTCTTGTGGATTTGACCTTGTTCAAAGCTTATACTCCCAAATGTAACTTTGTTCTGTTAGACACTTGTCTAAAATGTCTGTAAAAATAATAATCCATGAATAAGTTGTTAACATTAATTTTTATGTATTGTTTGTATTTTATAAAATTATTTATAGCATTAAAAAAATTGTTTATATAAACTAGAATATCAAGCCAAGTCATTATTTTTTAAATTATTCAGAAATAATGTTTTCCAAAGTAGCCTTTATAACAGGTAGAATCAGTGATATTTAGCTTTAGTAGTTTGCTTTTAAATAATTAAAAACATTTTAAATAATACATAATAGTATAGTATAGTATAACCCGTCAAGGCTGCTACCTTTCAGCCTATACAGAGTGTACCGTTCATATCTAAATTATTTAAAAGATGGAATATATATTTTACATTAAATTGACATTTAAATGAGTAAATTAATAATTCCATCTTAATTAGTTTTCTAGCATAATATTTACATTCATCAAGTCAGTAGTTTTACCTAATTAAGGGGGGATGGAAGGGTACGAGAGAAATGGTAAGTGTTTTTGCAGTTTTTATGACAAAACTTTTTTTTGGCCAAAAAAAAAATTGCTCCAGTTCAAATAAAGAATTCAATTTTCTTCACTTGAATATTTGTCCAGGGTGTTCTGGAATTTAATTACAAACTTTTCCCTTAATTTAAAAAGCTTTTAGATAACGCCGCAATGCTCATGACAGATATTCAGGAACGGTTGATTTAAACATAAGAAGGAAATCAAACTCAACGTTTGTACTGGGGTAATATTTTATTTATTTTGGCCAAAAAAATGTGTTGCCATAAAAACTGCAAAAACACTGGACTTTCTCGCGTCCCTTTCGATCCCCCATTAAGTAGTCTGGTGGCTATTTTGATCCATCTCACACATCAGAAGACGTGGTATGTTACACTGCAAGTCTATTTTATTTTGATGAACGTTAACATATTCATGTGGTTAATCAAAACAAATATTTTTTTTGACGTAGCTCCTGTTGTTGGATTTAATCTAAATTAAAATTGGATAACTACCGTTTTGGCTTCCTTTTTTTTTTAAATAATTCGTAAGAATTCAAACAATGTACTAATCTGGATAAGATCACACAGTTCATTCATAGCACAAAGAAAGATAAAAAAATACTAATTAATATTTTAATATTCATCCCGCGTTTACTTTTTATAATAAAACTTGGGTCTAGAGAGAGGAAAATATAATGTATCAGAAATTTCTTAACAAGACTCCGGGATTTTTGAACTCTTTGCATTTGCAATAAGCCATCATTCACCCTCATGATTGTTTATGTCAGATTAAAAAGATTACGCTCTTGTCAGGGGAACAAATGCTTAAGTCACAAGTAAAAGTTAAATTAAACATGTTAATTTGTTTTTAAAATTATATATGGTTTTGTCTTGTAAGATACAAATCTTCTCTCGCTCGTAATTAATGCTCTGTGAATCTATTTGAAAAAAGTAGAGGATCACTTTACCCTCCACCCTTGTATTTGTCATCGGTGGTCACGTAGCTTAAGGTGGCAGGCTCGCAATATATTGGGGTACCGCTGACAAGGTAAAAGGGGGGTCAATAGGTGTACCGGAGGGTTGGGGAGTTTTTCCAATGTTGTTTATCACTGAAGTTTTCCCCATACCATCTCCATGCTAATGTGGGTACACTTCCACTAGACAACTTATTTCCTCCCTACCCAGTGAATTACATTTTTAATGGCTTTATTGTTAAAAGTAATGTCAAATAAATTTTTAAACCTATCTTTTCAACTCCTCTTTAGATAACTAAACAACTGAGAATGAGTGCAGCAGTAAGGTGGAATAGAAGGGGACGCAAGAAAAATCCAGTGTTTTTGTAGTTTCTATGGTAAAATATTTCTTTGGTCAGTACAAATATAGAATTTAATTTTCTTCCCTTGGTGACCTCAACATTTCTTGAATATCTGTCAAAGGTGTCCTGGATTTTAATGACAAATTTTTCTCTTCATTTAAAAAGTTTGTTAGATAATGCCACCATGCTATGGCAGTTATTAATGAACTGTTGATATCAACATGTGAAGAAAATTAAACTCTTTGTTTGTACTGGAGCAATATTTTATTTATTTTTGCCAAAAAAATGTGTTTCCATAAAAACTACAAAAACACTAGCCTTTTCTCGTGTTCCTTTATATCCCACCTTTGCAGTTGATCGGTGGGAACGCGGACGAACTGTCAAGTTCATAGTTTATTGTTTGCTTGTGACGGACAAATTTGAGTTCAAATTTCAGCTGGGTGTACTTAGGGACTTTAAAAAAAAAATTCCGCTAGGCCTCTATCGAAATTCTGGTGAATTTAATTTTATTTCTATTTTCATCATTCCAATACTATCAGTGTAATTAAATAGGTATATCAAGTATGGGTAGTAATATACAGTTAAAAGAAAGATTATTGTTGTGATTTTGTTAACAATAACCGAAAACAACTTAAATCCTTCTTTGATTTTCAAACGCTTCAGAATATTTTCTTGTTTCAACTTTTAAACGTTCACACGGGAATACGGACACGTGACAGAAAGTGGCTGTGCCCAAGTGCCCAAGTGCCCAAATACTTCTTTATTGAAGTAGAGATGTGTGTTGATTGCAATTGGACGAGTGACTTTACCAACGACAACTTTATTTAAGGACCAACCATAAACCTCGCAAAACTCTTTTCTCAAACTTGTAAAACCCCCCTGTCCCCCACCCCACCAAGTAGACATTAAAGTCTGACCCCTCCCCCCCAGTAACCTGTGCAACGTAACTTTACACATCAATAGTGAAATGTAATTATTTCTTAGGGATGCTTTTGGGACACCAAAAGGACTCGGATTTAATATTATTCAGAATACGTTTTAAATTCTGATTATAAATGATTGTTTCAACATTAATATTTAAGTATAAGATCTGTGTTACGTAGCACAGTNCCCCCCCATGTAACACCATGTATACATGAGAGTCCCCCCCCCCTCTCAACAGTGTTTAAAAAAACAATTTAAACAATTCTTTAACAAGTTTGTAAAACAAATAATTAAATACTATGATGAATACGATTTGGCATTATTATAAAAAATGTAATCAACTATGTTCTTTAAGTTGTCTCATAGGAGGTTACGTAGACTAAAGGTGTAAATATTATCTAGCTTGACAGTCATCAGGAGGTCAGGGTTCAAATCTGGACCAGGTTTATCGAGGGTGGGTGTTTTCCTAACTAGTTTCCCCACTTTCTCTCCATGTAAATACGGATACATTTCCTCTTAATTCCACTCTCCTCTCAAGTGTAAATATAGGTAAGAACGGGTAGTAGGACCCGATGTATGAAATAACTGGAGTTGTGTTTGTCTTGCACCCAGATGCTCGCAGTATCATAAATCATATGGCTAGTAGCGTCCGATGTTTTGAACTAAGCCGGACTCGGGCTATCCATCTAAAATGTCTACATCCAGCGCTATGTCTTAAAATATTAATATGTATTTGGCAGGTTTGGTTCGAGTCAATCTAATCTTGATGTCTGTGGAAGATGGGCGGGGAAACACGTCTCATAATACGAATAAAAAATATAATAAAAATGAAATATGAAATGTGCTTTCCAGTTCACAAGAAGTGTACAGCACTGCCCATCAGAATATCTCAGACCTAATAGGAATTTGAAATATATTTCTATACGTAGCTTTGTACCCCTACTTCGGTATTGACTGGTAACACGTTTTAATGGCTTGTTGGACGTGACGTAACAGACCATGGACCATTAAATGAAACGAATAATGGTAGCTGTGCGATTTGAAATGGTGACCTTAGATTAGATTTTGAAAACTTAAAAGCTAATCCTCATTCATTTGTTAATATAAGTTGTATAGAGAATCGGTGAGCAGGCAGACCAAAGATCAGGATCATCTAGTAAACTTAAGGCTTGGGTTTGAAACTTTCCCAGGAATTTTAGGGTTTTTGATTTTTATAATGGGTTTCCAATTATTCCTACACGTTCATTTATTATATATTCTACCTTCCTCATCCATAGATATTGAGGGCTGTTAAATGCATAAACCATAGACGGGTAGTAAGCCATGATGTTTTTTAAATAAAAAATAAGGAGACGATGGAGAAAATGCATCCAACATTGCTTTGAGGAGGATTAGTTAACCATTTAGGAAAACCCACTTCCAGTCCACCCGGCTGAGATTCAAACTCCGACCTCCCCGATAACAGCAAAATACACTAGGTCACGTGCCCATTAGTGTATATATATGCTAACCAAGGTCAAATGATTTGATTGAAACATAGCAAACAAATAATAATGACTTTAATAAAACTAAACAGGTTTAACAGATTGAAAAAGGATTTATAGGTAAAATAACTCTTCGTTTACAAATTATCGCATTAAAAATGTTTATTTTGCAAATTCGTGTTTGTTAGAATCTAACTAAGAAAGTTAAATAAATATGGAACTTTCATATAAAGATAACAGGCCAAATAAATAATTCATATTTTCCAACTAAAACAATTTTTTCTTCTTCTATTTCATGACGATAGAATTGCTTTTCTTTTTTTCTTTTTTTTTTTGCATTGTACTTATGTCAGTCTAATAAAAATAATAAAACCTTTGAAATACAACATTTAACTCTTACAGATTATTTTCAAAAATAAATATATTTTTGCACTTTTGAGAGAAGATGATTTCTTGTAGCCGAGAATAAGTCTTTCAGTTTTGTTTAAGACGCTTCTTAGGTAGATGAGCTTTCTTTTTCACACTAAAATGGATTAGATATTAATGTGAATCTAGATTTAAAATCTAACAGTGCAACATCTTCACATTATTATTCTGTCTATAAAAGTGACTTGAAATAAGTAGTTCCAGTATTTGATATGATAGACTATAACCGAGATTAAATATTTTATTTTGAAAGGCAATTCATAGTATTTTATTTTCAATTTAAATATTTTGTTTGCCTTTTATAATATTTCTAACTAACACAATTGTATACAAAATTACTTTTAAGTAGTATTTTTCTCTAATTTATTATTATAAATAACAATTTAGGTCAAGAAATATTAAAGACAACACATTGACACTGAAGTGACATTTAAAATATTTGAATGTGTTGCTAGATAATTTTTTTATAACTATTCGTACTATTTGACTCTTGGTTATTCAAAGGCACAATTCGAGAATGTTGCTAGTTAATGAAACATATGCCATCTCTTTCAGAGTAAAGTAATATTTACCTGTTTTGGCTTAATAATAACTTAATACACATTATTTTCTTAACAAATATAATCTTAAAAACTTTTTAGATGGTTAATTAAATGCAAATTATCTAATATTTGAAACTTTACAGCTATGTAACTGAAAAGTATTGAATTTGTTTTAAATTTAAAAGTAATTTCACGTGTTTTGTCATTTCAATATTTGGTGCATTAATACTAAATTTTCCTCTTTGTTCCAGGTACAATCAATCTTATGAGTTCGAATATGTATTGAGCTGAAGAAAACAAGATTGTGTTGGTTCATAGGCTACTGCTTGCCACCATTTTCGTTCATCTCAATCATCAACTAACTTAACCTAAGATATCACACAATCAATCCTAGTATTAGGGATCAAAATACTGAGTCGTAGTATGAACCGATACTACAATATTAAATTACTTATGCACTATTTGAATTAAAACCAAGCTTCCCAGGAGGCCCTACCCTAGGTCCCCAATATTAGGGACTGCTCATTGGAATATTAGAATCATTAACAAGGTAGATAAATACATCCTCGTTTTTCAAAACAATTTCCAAAATAATGATTTTACTGCCAAGCTCACTAAATTAAATAAACAATCTCTGTCTTGAATAAGTAGCTACAATGATTAGGCTATACTTGATGTTGAGGTACACTTACAATATCAGATAATTTATAAACTAGCTCAAGCTATACAGCAAACATAATATTATACACTTTAACTACAGAGAAAGGAGTTTTTTTATAGCAGACTTCCCAAAAACATTCAATTATTTTAAATACCACGGGGTATCAAACCAAAGACTTCTAGAAATAGATTATGCTTTATAATTTTCAACTATTGAATAATAATAATCTCTTCCAACACCTTAAATCAGTAGGTGGCTTGTATGTCTACTGAGCTAAGAGTACCGGGCTCAATTCCCGGCATGACAGAAAAATTTATCATTGGTGAAATGGGGGTTTCCCTCTTTCACGTTGATAAATTAACTGCCGGGGGCTGGCTATTGTGTCTGTTCTAGATTTAAGTTAGTTTATAAGTTGTGTGCTCATATAATTAGTTGATTCAGACAGATTGATGAGAAATACCCTTAGTTTATTATTACGCATTGCCTTTTTTAGTTGGTATTTTGGTCCATTGATAGAGCAATGGGCTGATCACATTATATCTGCTAGATGTGTAAATTTCTAATAAGACTTGATAATTTATTTTCAATTTGATTACCAACAATCCTTTTGACTTACAACAATAAGCTAAATATCGACTTTAGGTTTGAACGCCCTCATCCTACAAATATTAATTATATAAAACAAATATACAGTTTCTAATTACTAGGCTTACATAAATGATTTATTGTGAATAAACCTTTTGTATACTACAATATGTTCAGTTCAAATCCAACTATGAGTTTTTTACAGTGTATTTAACTATTGAGAGTAAGAATTAATTAAAAAAATAACCAATGTGTAAATATACTATGTAATATTATTGGTATAAAATAATTAGTATGTAATATTTAATCTATAAAACTAGACATACGTGTATATTTGGATTATGATCTGTATAAAAAAATTGAGATAATTTATCTAGAAGTATGTGATTACAGAAATCATTTAAGTTTTTTTTAAAACTCTAATAACTTGATTCTCAGGAATCAAACACATGAACATTGCATTAAAATCTATACAAGGAACTAGAAAAAGGTAGTATATTTAATGCAATAGGGATTATTATATATTATTTTAATTATTTTCTTCTTTGAATCAAAAAAATGCATCATTAACTTTTTGTAAACAAAGTTTCTCCATAAGTGCAATTATTATGGAATGTGTCAATTAATCAAGTTTAAAGTTGTACTATCAAATCCAATATACATTCTCTCATGATTGAATTAGGTGGTTTTTTTTGCTATGTCTCTTTAGAGTAAAATGAATCTTCACTTATAAGTTAGCCACTGTTTTAGAATTGTTTTTAAAAACTTTAAATTAAGCTAAATAAAAATTCTTGGTTTCACATTAAAAAAATAATTATTAATAAGAATGTACACTAAGTGGTTTGAAAAATAAAAATGAAACAAGTCATAATATAATTGGTGGGTTAACTACTAGTTTACGAACTTGAGTAAACAATGCTTGCCATATTTATCTTTAAATTTTACTCCATTATTTTTGAGGTTCAAGCATAAAAGTTCAAGGTAAAGTGTTTTTAGTTTCATCGTGTGAAAATACTTAAACACAATTTTTGCGGTACTTTTTATCGCAACATCCATTTACTTGTTATTTTCACGACTATATTTATTTATTTTCATGGTTTTTTTTAGATTTAATTTTTATTTATATAATACTCTCATAAAGAATTCGAGCTGTGTAGGCTGTGAGCTTTAAAGAAATAATAATAAGATAAAAAAAATGAAGTGTTATATATTGTAGAATGGTTATTACTGTTAATTCCACAGGTAGTGACTTATTTATGGCCAGTATCTAACAGACCATGGAATCTAGTATATGCCTCGTGGAATTAAGAAAGGAGGGAGGTAAGCCATCCATCCATCCATGGCAGAACCTTCTTACCTCCCCTCGTCTCCCTGGTCCCCCTCTACCCCCTACGTCTATCCCTGTGAAGCAGACTGCCTGGTTATACAGCACCACCCTTCCCTCGTGGAAGATCAAGACGGTCCGATAAATGTACACCCTGCCTCAAAATATATGAACTATACTACTGATTCTCTTATGTGTGCAATTTCAAACTAGATTACTAATAAGTAATAATAATAGTAATACTCCATTCAAGGTAGGAATTACTCTCTGAAAGGTATTTTTTCCTACCAATATCCTACTATATATATTATTATTATTTAGCACCGCGTCTTACTACCCGTTCGGGCTATAAGCTTAAGTATTAATTACGCTAATGGATTAGGAATTGTGGAAGGTTGAATTTAGAGGAAGTGAACCCGCATTTGCGTTGAGGGAGAGTGGAAAACCATTTAGGGAAAACCACCCCCAGTTCACCTGACCGAGATTAGAACCTCGATCTCCCCGTCCTCGGTGGTCGAGCTCAACACAACTAGCGCGTTAGCCAACTACGCCACCGAGGTGGGTTACAATATTATAGATTTTTGGTAAAGAAAAAGGCCTTTCAGAAATCAATTCCTATGCTGAACAGACTTTATCTATAGTATTGCAAATATTATATAAACACGAATTAACTACCCACTGATCTAACCTAAGGTATCAATACCCTAATACTTTCTCAACTCTTAGTTTTAGGGCTAGTTAGATATAATCTACAACGGCACGTTCAAAAATACGTAGCTATGGTAAAACATTTAGTCGAGAATCGATCCCTGGTCATCCACATCGGTGAGGACGTAGACTAAACATCACGTTCATTAATTATGGTTTGCCTGAGATGTGTAGATTATTTCGAATTATGTGTTTGTGTTTCTCAATCATACTCCACGCAAGTGCTAAATATATAGCACCGCGTCTTACTACCCGTTCGGGTTATAAGCTCATGTACTGATTACGATATTGGTTTTAGGGTTAATAAGGTTATATTTATAGAAATCATAAACGCATTTGCATGGAGGGAGAGTGGAAAACTATCTTTGAAAACCACCCTCAGTTCACCTGACCGAGATTCGAACCTCAATATCCCCGTCATTGGCAGTCTAGTCTACTGCGAGAGTCTGCGCGTTAGATCACGTGGGTACGCAAGTGCTGGTTCATCCTCTAAATTATACCTTCCTCATTCCTACTCCATTATAGAGATTGAGCTCATGCAGCCTGAAAATCTAGTAAGACGAGGTGGAAAAATAAGTCGAGTTTATAAATAAAACAATGGTATCAGATAAATATAATTAATATTTATATTTTAGCACCACGTCTTACTACGCTTATGTACTAATTTTGCTAAAATGTTAAGGATGAGGAAAGTTGAATTTATATTAAATGTTCCCACACTGAAGGACCATTTAATGAAAACCACCCTCAGTTCACCCGACCGGGATTCAAACCCTGTATCCCCGTCATTGGAAGTCCAACTTATTGTGAGAGTGATGGAGATCATTCGACCACCGAGGTGGGTGTAATCAATAAGTTATTATTACATCTCTATTTTATAAAGGAACCTATGTCTTAAAATCAATAATATTTGTCTAACATTGTCTTATGCAAAATTCAAGCAAGTCAAATTGTGACAATTGAGAACAAATACAATCTCTAAGCCCTTAACAACAAATAAGGGGCCTCTTTACATAGAAGTTTCTAGTTTTAATTTTGCGTTTAGGGTTTGAGTATACTTCAGTGTTGTTTCACCCATGGCCCACCACCCATTTTCTTCTTGTCCACCAACCTAAAATTTAAAAAATAATAATAATAGAACAGGGCGTAACCTTGATCTGCACTATCGAAAAACTTGTGGCATAAAAACATATGCAATCATCTCACTAATAATACTAATATATTATATATTAGCTATAGATTATTCTTTTAAAGTTATACGTGTTATTGGTTTATTACATTAGCATTAGTTTTTATTTTGTTTGCATTCCACTGTTTGCTGTTTTATTCAGATTTGTCCACGGCTTATTGAAGGTTAGATCACACTAAAATATTTAACACACACACCGAATCTCTTCATTCAACAACAACGAGCTGTGTTTAAGTGAAATAGTTTTATTCATTTTAAAATAATTATTTTTCAATCTTCTTGTATTTTACATTGTTAAATTGTCTCACTGATTTAAACTCCACCGTTGTCTAATGAAGACTCTAGGTTACCACACTACACCGCGACGCCTGGTCCAAGATGTGTTATCTTCCTACGTTAGACGACGTCTCCCCCCCCTCCCCCCCTTATGGATAACGCATAACTAAGTTAATATATTCTGTAGTTTGAAAATGACACCTGGACTCGAGAAACAAACCCGGGACCTTTGGTTTGGGTTCAATTCCCGTGTCCAGGTGTCATTTTTCAATCTAAAGAATATGATATAGCCTATGGATGCGGATAAAACCGTAACTAACAAATATAATGGCTTTGGCTATTTGATTCATAAGATAACACATCTTGAACAAAGCGTCTCAGCGTAGTGTGGTAACATAGAGTCTTCATTAGACAACAGTAAAATTGAAATCAGTGAAACTATTTACCAAATTAAAAAATATAAGTTATATCTTAGTCGCTGTGACAGGGGAAACATTTTATCAATAGTACCCTTTTCGACCATGCTGTGAATTTAATCTAGTCTAGTATACAATAAACGAGTGATGATGGATTGGAAACTTTTTATGTGAGGGACTGTTTCGTTGGGCACCATCAACTCAACCAGGATAAATTGTAAACATGTGGTTTAGGAATTTCACAGAATAAAATTAATTGGAAATGAAAATAATAATTTGCCAGCAGATCACAGTCTAGTATAAGCCATTCAGTTTAACGTTAGCTACTCTGTAAAGTATGCCCGAATTAAATTAACTCTAGGTTGGGCTCAATCCACCTTGGGAGGGAAATCGTACGGTAAGGCAGCAGTGCCCAATCCACTTTTTGGGGGCTGGCGGGGGAGGGAGGAAATGCTGGTGCTAGACTGGGGTCAAAAGCAGTGCCGTAATAATTACTCTGGTGAGTTGTAGATGAGGAAGGTTGAGCTTAGAGGAAGTGTACCCGCATTTGCATGGCAGAATAGTGAAACACCATTTTGGAAATCTACTCTCATTACACCCAACCTGGATTTGAACCTCAATTTTCCTTTTATTGGAAGTTAAATCTAACATGAGAATGACACCTTAGACCATGCTGCCATCAAAGCAGGTAGGCCCATATTAACCCAGTACATAGACGCACTACCAACTGAAATAAAGTGTCAGATACATTTGTTTAAGATGAAAGTAATGGGTGGTATTAACCAACAGTAGGCAGTTTATGAACCAGTGTGTAGTTATTTTACTGATTCTAAGAACAGAGGTTGGAATGAGTTTCCTGGGATGAAATAACCTATCCTTGAACATAAAACAATAGCTCTACATACACAGTACACTATCTGCGTATAAGAGCTCGTCTCACGACTGTTTAGCCGGTATATTAGATTTAAAAAAACTAGGCTCGAAATAGGCAACCTATCAAAGTTCTGATTTCTGCACTCTTCATTTGGCAACAGAATGTATTGGAATCAATAAAAAAAAGTCGATTTAGAGATTGTGATGAATCTTTACGTTTTATGTGGACCCGAACCCTAAACAGTGAATTTTGCAATTATGTCTGTCCCCATGTCTGTCTGTTTGTCTGTCAATCTGTATGTCCCTGCTCAGGGATCCAAAATGATTAGATTCACATTTAGATCTAATAGGACTATACTTCTGATTTTTTTTATCCTAGCCCTCAAATTAAGGATAGTTCAATGATGAATGATTTAAAAAAAAATCCAATTCTTTTGAAAATAGCTTTAACAATTGTGTTTACAATTCATATTATTTCGGATTTGTTTAGCACGACAAATAGTAATGTATTATTGGTTTTTGGGCGAACATTTGTTGACTGACAAAAAATTTTGAAAATTTGAAATATTTTTCAATTAGCTCTAATATGTCTTTCAAATAAATTTTCTGAAACAAGAAATAAGGATTTTAAGTTGTTTATGTTTACAAATTTGTTTAGTATGATTTAGTGTAATATTGATGTTTTTTAAATGTAAGTGCAAGGGGGAAAAGGTGGATTAGAGAGAGTAAGATGGATAAGGAAAGAGTCAACCAGTTTAAATTTGTAATGGGTGGCCAAACATGTAAGGCCAGCCCTGATTTGGACACTGATACTCTGAGAGACTTTGGTTGAAATATAGGTTTAGTCAAATATTTAGTCCTGATTTGATGATAAATCAAAAGGCTTAGGGGCTTAAAAAGAGCTCTAAGTTCATTAATAGCCTTGCTTGCATTAAATCTTCTGTGATATGATGATTCATTTCGTTTTGATTTTATTCATTGTAGTACTTGTCATTAATCCAAAAACCTAACAGGTAAACACTAATAAATACAAAAATATTTATCACGATTGAATAAAACACCACATTACAGTGAGGCCATGGACACCGCTTCTCAAAAGCTCTTAGCATAGTTGGGTCATGGTCACTGACCAGGAGGATTATTGTCATAGTTTAGTTGGGTCACGGTCACTGACCAGGAGGATTATCGTCATAGCATAGTTGGGCCACGGTCACTGACCAGGAGGATTATCGTCATAGTTTAGTTGGGTCACGGTCACTGACCAGGAGGATTATCGTCATAGTCTTAGTTGTGTCACGGTCACTGACCAGGAGGATTATCGTCATAGCATAGTTGGGTCATGGTCACTGACCAGGAGGATTACCATCATGGCTTAGTTGTGTCACGATCACTGACCAAGAGGATTATCGTCATAGCTTAGTTGGGTCACGGTCACTGACCAGGAGGATTATCATCATAGCTAGTTGGGTCACGGTTACTGGCCAGGGGATTATCGTCATAGTTTAGTTAGGTCACGGTTACTGGCCAGGAGGATTATCGTCATAGCTTAGTTGGGTCATGGTTACTGGCCAGGAGGATTATCGTCATAGTTTAGTTAGGTCACGGTTACTGGCCAGGAGGATTATCGTCATAGCTTAGTTGGGTAATGGTCACTGACCAGGAGGATTATCATCATAGCTAGTTGGGCCACGATCACTGACCAGGAGAATTACCTCATAGCTTAGTTGTGTCACGGTCACTGACCAGGAGGATTATTGTCATAGCATAGTTGGGTCATGGTCACTGACCAGGAGGATTATCGTCATAGCTTAGTTGGGTCACGGTCACTGACCAGGAGGATTATCGTCATAGCTAGTTGGGTCATGGTCACTGACCAGGAGGATTATCGTCATAGTTTAGTTGGGTCACGGTCACTGACCAGGAGGATTATCGTCATAGCTTAGTTGGGTCATGGTTACTGGCCAGGAGGATTATCGTCATAGTTTAGTTGGGATACGGTCATTGATTAGGAGGATTATCATCATAGCTTAGTTGGGTCATGGTCACTGACCAGGAGGATTATCGTCATAGCTTAGTTGGGTCACTGGTTACTGGCCAGGAGGATTATCGTCATAGCTTAGTTGGGTCACGGTTACTGGCCAGGAGGATTATCGTCATAGCTTAGTTGGGTCATGACTACTGGCCAGGAGGACTATAGAAACCTTCCGGGTGGAGTGAGCTTTCACGACTGAGACACGTTATTTAGGCGAACCTCCGGAGGTAGGCGGATGGAATGTTTCACACTGTGCGGCGGTTCGAAGCGGTGCGGTGGGATGCGACCTAGTGGGCGACAATCTAGACAGATATACCTGCGAGCAAATACGAATTTTACCCTTTTGCCTTATATTAGATTAGGCTTGCTTAGGTTATGATCGTGCTGTGACTTAAGTTAGGTTGGTTTGGTTTAGGCCATGTTGTGGTAAGTTAGGTTATGTTTGGTTAGACTAGCTTAGCATTTTGCTGTGTTTTATAATCCATCACTTGCTATTTTTCGTTCAGCTTGAGAAAACAAATACAAGCATCCTAAATCAAGCACCACAACAGACTGGGTCGAGTTAGTACACAAGTACGTCTTGTTTACAATTCCCAAAAAGGTACTAATGTCCCAACTGTAATGTGGGACTTACGCTACCCTTATAAATGCAGGCTACCCAACTGTAATTTGGGACTAACGCGACCCTTATAAACGCAGGTTGCTCAACTGTAATGTGGGAATAACATTATCCTTTTGAATGCAGATTGCCCAACTGTAAAGCGCCCGAATAAAATACATTAGAAATAAAAACAGTGTAAAAGATAAAAAAAATTTTTTTAAAGAACAAAAACCTATGTTATTTATTTATTTCTATTTTAAGAAAATAAGATTTTTATAAATAATTTTAGCTAAACCAAAAATTAAGGTCTTTAATTTATAATAATAATGGTGTTTCTAAAAACGCTTTCAATTTTGTTTTTATTTTATTATAAAAATCAAATAAGTAAAATCTTAAACTAGCGGTTTGTATGCACCAGCCAAGAAATGAATTAAAGATAAGGAAAGAAACGTGGTTTAAAAAATAATAAAGATAGTTTTTGAATGCCCTCAAGATCAAAGCTGATTTACAAGAAATGTTAAAAAACTGAACTATGGGCCTATATAGGCTAAAATCTAATATAATATATAAAACTATGTAGGCCTATAGGTCTACCTAAACATCTTTCAGATTATACGCATGCATTAATTACGTTGATGAATAAGAGATCAAAAGATAAAATTTTAGAAGAAATGTACCCGAATTTGCGTGGAGCTATAGAGGAAAACCATATAGGCCCATAGTGTAGGCCTATATATATTTGGATATGTTCTTAATTGTAGTAGGCCTAAGGAGTAGATATAAATTAAAGCTAAGAAAGCTTTCAAATCTTTCTTAAATTTAATTTAACCGCTTCAGTGGCCGCGTGGTCTAGCGCGCTACTCTCGCAGTAGACTAGACTACCAATGACGAGGAGATCTAGTTTAGAATCTCAGTTGGGTGTACTGAGGGTGGTTTGCCTAAATGGTTTTACACTTTCCTTCCACGTGAATGTGGGTACACTTCCTAAAAATATAACCTTCCTCATGCCTAAAACCATTAGCGTACAGCTCAGACGGCTAGTAAGACGTGGTGCTAAAATAATAACTTTAATACATATTAGCCCATATACACACCGATGTATGATTTTTCACCTTCCCGATTATACACATACATTAATTACACTAATGAATTAGGGATGAAAATGCAAGTCTAGAATAAATGCACCCAAATTTGCATGGAGGTATAGAGGAAAACTATTTAATAAAAACCATCCTCGGTAGATCCAACCGGTATCCGAACCTTAGTCTCCCCATCACCAGCGATCCAGTTTAACACGAGTCCATGAGACAAGCGTTTCGGACCTGAACACATGAAAAACAAACAATATTACAACATAAAATAATAATTAATAAATAGTGGTGTCAGAAATATTGGCCTACAATCTCGAAAATATGGCTTCCTTAAAACACTCTGAATATTTAAAGAGAACAAGTTTTATTTTTATATGTCAGAAACTCCCCCACAATCTTTGTTTACAATGTTTGTAACTATTGAGAGAGAGAAAAAAAACACAAAGTTTTTACAAGTAATTTATTACCTTTCACAAAACTCTCTTAATGATCTGAAAGCAAGAATAATAAAAGTACATTTCTCTGTATTAGGCATGCGGTTTGAAACCTTACGCCTACAGTAATAAATTAACATAAGTGAAATAAAACTAAATACAACCATCTCTAGGTTCTAGCTAAGGTCTGTTTGTGCGTTGCCCCTTACACCTTCAACCACACCCACCTGACCTCCAACCGACCAATCAGAAGAGTGCTACAAGGACCCTGACAACTATTTACACACATCGCATGTTTAGGGCATTTTTTTCCCCCCTTCCTATTTTGGTCAACGCCTTCTCGGCAATTCATTTCGAAACGTACGTAAGACTGAGCAAGTTTTGATTGAAGGATGGAAACCATGATTGTCAAATACAGTTTTCTGGCATAATATGAAGTGAGGGGGGAGATTATTTATTATTTTTCAGTGTTAAATTATCAGAAACATAATGTTTTATAGCACCTACACACACATTAAGATTCTGAAGTTTGCGATTGAAACAAGACACACTAGAGATGGGAAATTTGATTCCTCGATACCTATCAATTCTTAAGGGTATCGAGAAGATCGAGAATCGAGAAAATACCTCGATTCATGATGCTTCGATTCCTAAACATACGTGCAAATGATCGTGAATGCTTTATTAAGAGATTAGTTAATATCGGATACTAAAGGCCTTTTGTAACGCATTTTTTCGTTGATTATTCCATATATTTGTATAGTAATGTTCTAGTGGATAAACAAATATTTTAGATTATTGTCAGGATGGATGTTTTCCAATTATTGTGTTGTGTAGTGCAACATCTCAAAACAAAACGAGAACGATACATACAAGTTATTTCAAATTGTTTCACAACAGTAGATGCAGCTGTCTGCTTGTATTTCTCTTTATAGATGCATGCGAACTGGTTGAGGCACATGGTTTTGAAATTTGATTGGTCCTTCCAAGCAGATTTTATGGAGAAGCACTGACAAAGCTAAGGTTGTTTCTACTTGTGCAAATCGACCTACGCAGTTCGCGCAGTTTTTTTTTGTGATTGGCTTAGAGCTCGTCACCAGAACACATTGGAGATATGCTCTTGTTTTTCGGCAAACGTAAACTCACAGTGACGCATTTAAAAACTTGTTCTCGATCACACTTAAGCTTAAGAAGTTGGTTTATGAGAACAGATACTCACCCTCTCCCTGAAATATTATCTAAATCATTCATTATATCATAATATAGTAACTAGCCTATATATTCTAAATCATAAAAAGTAGTAAGATGTTAATTTTTTCTTTTTAAATCATGTGTATTCTCGAAACGATCCAACACATTTCGTCAAAAAATTCAATTATGATGATTAAAAAACGAGTTAAATTTTATATTTCATAAAAGTTAACAACTTTTTTGGCTAAACCACTGGGATAAAACGAGCCATTTTAAAATGTGTTCTCACGGTGTATTATGGAGCAGCCTTAAGTATTACAGGCCAACCTTACTGCGCATGCGTGAACACACCTCGATCAGTGCCATATGCTACTGTGCTCAATAAATCCCAAGATGGCAATGATCGCAAGTAGCTGTAGTACATTTAATGCAATTGAGTTACTCGTTCTTATATTAATATGTTATAGCTGGTTAATAAAATGTGATACTAAAAGAGTGGAAATTATAATTATATATTATTAAGGTAGCCCCTACCCACGGTATTTCTTTACTACTGCAACAATTCATGGTATACCCAACAAAAAGAAATGTGTTTCTCATTAAAAAACAGATACAGTCAATTTTACGAATAAGTTAAGTTTTTCGTCTATAGAAGCTCATACTAACCTAAGGTCAGGTTAAAAAAAAACTTGTATTCTAAACTACGGTCTTTCTAATGGCGATGGCAGTTCTGAAACTTCAAAGCCACCAAAACAATCTTCAATTATCTTAGTAACTGCCCGCTGTGGTTCCATCAAATAAATGGTACGGTGTGCAGAAAATACTTTCTCTCTCTTTTGTCTTAAAATAAACACATTTACTCAAAACTCGTAGGAGATGTGAAACGAAACAAAATACATTGTTGAAGAAAAATTCCATCCAAAGAGCAAAAAAGAGAAAAAAAAAAGAGGACCAACTCTGTCCACCATAATTCATAACAATCAATTTCACATTTCAAAGAATTTAATGTATATATTTTTTTTTCTACGCCTATAGCTCAGAAACTATTGGTTTTATAAAACTTTATTTCAAATAAAATATACTTCTTTTATTTTCATAATACCACAACTTTACATGGATATGTGATTTCTTACCTCAAATAGTTGTGTAGATATTATCATAATTGGAAAATTCCACTTATGTAAGGTACCATCAAATTAATTTTAATGGTAGAATGAGAATTGCCATTTTGTTTGTCAATAAACAGTGCTTATATACTCAATTTATTATATTCGTTAGAGCGGATTTCAGGAAAATAGATTTTCATCTTTTTGCCCTTTAGTAGACTACCCTTAATTTTAGGGTTAGATTATAATTCCAAAAATTCCTTGGGGGACCATTATGAAAATTTTTGATACCAAGTTTTAGCCCGATCGGTAAAATGGTTTCAGCTCTAGGCTGAGATATAGACATACAATGGTAAGACTAATTTTTTGGTTTCAGGGGGTCATGAAACGTCGGCAATTATTAAAATTTCGAGCTAGATTTTTTTTGACGATCACAATAGACTACTTCTCTCTCCGAAAGGTCGAGAGAAAGTCTAAAGTACTATTAGAAAGGCTAAATATAAGTTTCTAGACATTTACTTTGATTTCAAAACTCCGACATTTCTGATGAAACGTCGTTGAGAATTATTGGCTAATTTTCCCTTTTCGTGATTTTATCGTTTTACAATAGGAAACTTGAAATGTAAGTTTTTTTAATACTAAAAGGACTATGTTACCATTCGCTTCCATTCTGGGGTGAACCATATTTTGTTAATTATTGCGGTGTTTCTGGACGTCTGTAATGTGTTTCAGGGCTCTGGTAGGCGGCCACCTAGAGTAGGTTTGGATGAGGAAGTGGCCATGTGGACTATTCATGCATGGATGTTTTGTAGACCTCTAGTAGACATTGAGATAATGAGGAGTGTAGAGAATAGTTTTGAATTACTATAAAATAGAGCCAGACTCCCAAAATTTCTACATGTATAACATTGAAAATGTATTTTCTATTAGGATCTACATATTTATCTTGTAAGCTAAAACACGGTATTTGAAAGATATTGCAGATTATAGAAAGAACACAAATATTGTAGAGTGTGATCTCTTTGATTTGTATTGTTCTCCAGGAAAGATGTGCAATTAAGGTTTGATCAGTAGAGCAAGAAGTAGTCAAAGACAAACCTAAATGTTTTCCTCAGAAAGCAGAATGATGAAAGGTTGAGCAGTGCAGTGTACAGAAATGGGCGGACAAAGACTAGATTATATATTATCCTCAGAAAGCAGAATGATGAAAGTTTGAGCAGTGCAGTGTACAGAAATGGACAGACAAAGACTAGATTATACATTATCCTCAGAAAGCAGAATGATGAAAGTTTGAGCAGTCAATGAGCGGACAAAGACTAGATTATATATTATCCTCAGAAAGCAGAATGATGAAAGGTTGAGCAGTGCAGTGTACAGCAATGAGCAGGTGGATGAAAAGGTGGAGCTTTGTATGTATATGAAGTAGTGTGGGGGAGTGATTATATATAAATGGAGAATGGACGCTACATTGGAAACTTGCCAAAATAGAGTATACCTTCTTCGTTAATATTATTTTACATTAACCTCACAATAATTGTTTTTATTCGAGCAAACAATGTTTGAATAAAAAATATAATAAAGTTTATTATTGGCCGCATGGTCTAAGGCGCTACTCTCACAATGGACTAAACTGCCGGTGACCAGGAGATCGGGGATCGATCCCAGTCGGGTGTACTGAGGGTGGTTTTCCCCACTTTATTTAAAAGCAAATGCGGGTACACTTTCTCTAAATCCTACCTTCCTCATCCCTAACACATTAGCGTAATTAGTACATAAAGCGTATAATCCAAATAAGTGTTAAAAATACATTATACACAAGTAGTGGCAACTCTAAAGAACTTATAACAAAACAAACAACTGTTAAGCGTAGGATGATTGTGGTCTAGGGGTAAGTTGTCAGACTTCTGTGCTGGGGTCCGGGGTTCAATCCTTGGTCCCGGCAGAGATTTATCTGATTGCCAAACCCTTCCTTCACCTCTGACAAGATGTGTATTAATCACAACTTGTGAATGTGAGGATAACTTGTGAATGTGAGGAATGCCAGGCCTCCACCGTGGTTTGGATTCCACGTTAAACTGTAGGTCCTCCATTTCCTCTCACAATCACCCTACCATTACACATTAGTGTAAGTGCGTATAACCTGAACGGGTAGTAAGACGCAGTGTTAATAGTAATAATGTTAAGCATAGTTAGAAGTGTAAATTATCTATGAGGGCTCATTACTTGTTAAATATTATGGAACTGAGATCAACTTTACCTAAATTTGCATTGTATGTTCCATACTGTACTAAAAAAGAGAAACAATATAATTTATAATCTGAAAATTGAAAAATGACACCTGGAAACGGGAATCGAACCCGGGACCTTTGACTTATTACGCCAATAAGAGTGAAGAATGATCCTGGGCACCGGACGATTCCTGGATAGCTCAATGGTTAGAGCATTAGCGTACTAAGTCAAAGGTCCCGTGTTCAGGTGTCATTTTTCAATTTTCAGATTATGATATCTAGATGGAGTAATACTCACTAAAAGCATAAATAATATAAATAGTAGCTTTGGCTATTTGATTCTTAATATAATTTATGTTAAGAGGGAAGATTGATTTATTAACCTAATCGAATATAAACTTTCTAGTGTATCGTTGCAATGCTGAATACAGTTATTGCGCTAAAGTAATTGATTTGAAGCTTTTCATTGGATACATTTTGTCCGCCATGTCCCTCCTTGTGTAGGTCCCGGGGAAAAGGGTGGAAGAAGGTGTCTGACGTCACCATATATGGCTTGGGTCCAAGTCCAGGTACACACAGGTGTGACTCTTACGTCACGTTTTATACATAGGCGAGATTAGAGTATTTATTTAGAAAAGTGAGTGCAAGCTATAAGAAAAATTTTATTCTATGTTATTCCTGTGCCTGAGATCTGTAGAGTTAGCCATTTACCATCATCATACGACATGCCCAGGTCCCACAATTTCTAACTAAATATTAAAATTCCATTGGAATCGTATAAATAAATTGTTTATATATAATCATATAGAATATATTGTGCTTAATATAAATCAGTATTTTTATAAATAAAAACATAGCTAAACAAATTGAAATTATATTTTTTCTCGAAGGTTTAAGGTATGATGGAAGGGGATCAAAAGTTGACGCTAGTATTTTTTTAGTTTCTATAGGTAACATTATTTTTCAAACAATAAATAAATTATTGCTTATTAGATATGTTTAGTTTAATTTTCTACATATAACTAACCATATTTCTTGAATATTTGTCAGGGTACAGTGGAACTTATTTGTGTATAATATCTGCAAAAATACTGAATTTAGCTTACGTTCCCTTCCATACCAACTTAACATAAAGGCGTAAATGTGAGTATGGATGAGTAGGTCAGCTTATATGAAGTGCACCCGCATCAAAGAGGAAAAGGGATAAGAAAATCAAAGTGATTAGTCACGCTTGGAAAATAACCCTAGAGTACCCAGCAAAGATTGAACCCCAACCTCCTGGTCTTTGACAGTCAAATTTAATGATAGTCTAACGTCTAAGACCACACAGCCACTGGTGGTGGTGTTAAGATGGTATGGCATAGGCTTATTCTTATATTTTTTATTTGTCGATCAAAATTGAATACACACTGAACAACCTAAACCGACGTTTGCCAAAACTGTGGTTAATTTTAAAATGTTCTCGGCTGTTTGGCGATAGTCAGTTGTTGAAAGAGTAGCTGACAGCCTGATGAGGTTTCCTGTTATAGTTTCCTTGAAACGAAACTTGGTGAAGTTACAAACCTGGGTTGATTTTGCCTCAAGGCATATTATTTTTTAAGCTTATCAAAACATCTGTTACAGTCGCGTCAAAACGTTAGGATGTTTTCACAATGAAGACCAATATAAAATGTTTGATCGTAAAAGTTAGTTTCAACCTCTAACCATTACATTACAATAATGTCTAGAATCCAACACGTTAGTTTAGTCGATAGCGTGTCTGTATACTTAGCTAAGGGTCTTGGGTTCGATTCCAGACATGGCTGAAAAATATATCATTGGTAGAATGTGGGTTTACACTTTCACATAGATGAATTAACTGCTGGGGACTGGATGTTGTGCCTGTCCTAGTCGTAAGTTATATTATAAGGCATATGAAGCTACAACAGCCCTAGCAAGCTGGTAGTGGAAAATATATGGCTTGAATAAAAAACTGACCTAGGCCACAGGCTGGAAACAGTAATGGATGTTAAGTAAAAAGATCTAGAAATAATAAAAACAAAATACACTTTGAGCTGTGAATTATGTAATTGTGGGATTGGAAAATTTTCGATGTATCTTCATGTTCAACCTCATAGAGTAGGCCTAATACAATATTTTTACCATTTCAATCAATAGCCTCTTTTTCTGAAGATGGCAATTGAATTTTCCGAAATATGTTGAATTTATAATAGTCCAGTAGAACATCAATCCGACGGATCACAAAGGAGTAAGGGACTCTTTTAATTGGGATAAGGCTTTGGATTTTAAAACAAATATCTAACTATATTACTTTATAAATGTTCACTTAATAAAACCTATCGAATTTCATAAAGAATTTCTTTTATTATTACAGAACCTATAGCGAACTTAATCTGTCTGTTTTTCTGTTTCAAGTAGTGTAAGTATTTAATGTTTTTATTTAACTATTTCATATTAAACAAAAACATATTTCTTGGAACTATGAAGTATTTTAATATATGCTATTAATTTTTAAGACAATTTTTTATTATTTCATAATATGGGAACGAGCTTATATGATAACAAAATAATATTATAATATAAATTATTCAAATGAGTTGTTTCACAAAATTAGTTTAACTTACTTTTTATATTACTTTCATACTCATTTTATTTTTTTATCACCGCGTCTCACTACCGGTTTAGGTTATACACATATATGGTAATTACTCTAGTGTTGTAGAGATGAGTAAAGAACCATTTTAGAGGTAGTCTACGTGCATTTTCATGGTAGGAGAGTGGGGAACTGTTTAGGGAAAACCACCCTCAGACCGGCATTCGAACACCAATCTTCCTGTCATCTGCAGGCCAGTCCAACGCGAGTATGACGCCTTAGACCATTCGACCACAGAAGCGGATTTCATTCTATTAGTACTACCAATTAACTATCATATTGTTATGTGTCAATGTTTTAACTTGTTTCATGTAATTTTAGCTGTGTCAGTATATATATATTTCTCTACTTTAATTTGTTTAATCATTTCCAATCTATGACCATTTATTTATCAATATTAATCACACTTTTGTAAATATAATTTAATAAACTTAACTTTTCATTTTCAAAGTATTATCTCATATTAATTAAAGATTCTTACTTCAATCTTTTTTTTAGAATGTTTTATAAAACAATGACTCATTAGATTAGTTCAACAATCATGTATTGACATACATTTGACTTTTTAAACAAACTTGTATTAACACTCATTTGACGACTTCAAAAAATATGTATTGACAACCATTTGACTGATTCAATAAATATTTATTAACATTTATTTGATGACTTCAACAAACATTTGTCCATACCCATTAGACTTACTTTACGTACCTATATCGACATTCGTTTGTTCAGTTAAACAGCCATGAATCGCCATCGTTTGATAACTTCAACAGAGATAAGGCTGACATTCAATTGTCTACTTCAACATACATATGCTAGTATCAATTTGACTACTTCAACATACATATGCTAGTAGCAATTTGACTACTTCAACATACATATGCTAGTAGCAATTTGACTACTTCAACATACATATGCTGATAGCCATTTGCCTAATTAAACAGTCATATGCTGATAGCTATTTAACTATTTTAACAGATATATGTTTACTCCCATTTGACTACATCAGCAGTCATATACTAACACCCATTTGACTACTTCAACAGTCATATACTGACAGCCATTTGACTACTTCAACAGTCATATACTAACACCCATTTGACTACTTCAACAGTCATATGCTGACATTCAATTGACTACTTCAACAGACATATGCTAATAGCAATTTGACTACTTCAACAGACATATGCTAGTAGCAATTTGACTACTTCAACAGTCATATACTGACAACCATTTAACTACTTTAACAGATATATACTGACAGCTTTTTAAATATTTTAACATACACATACTACAGTCATTTGACCACTTTAACAGACATATTCTGACATACATTTGACTAAATTAACCGACTTGTATCTATACCCATAGAAACATCTGATACCAATGTATTCAATACAAATGAACCAGGATAAATAAATCGTTTAAAAAGTTGTTGTTTTTACGAAAACTTTATTAACACCAAACCGGAGCACGTAGTCCTTATTGCTTTGGGGTAGCTCTAAATTTATCTAAAGTGCTATTTAATATAAAATAACGGCAAACGTAGAAACTGTGTGTAGCATACATGCAAAATTGCTCAGTCATAATAAATTAACATTATAAGTTTTTGAATATACATGAGATCATTCGATGAAGGACTAAGAGCTTCATTATTTAAAGTTCCGCCATTAAATACAACCGCGTCAACTGCGTGCAACGCCGAAAGTTCCAAGTTCACACCTCGTTTGCAAGCTACTACATTTTTCTACCTTTTTCTATGTTATTCTTTAAATTAAAGAAAGACACCTAGACACGGTAGTCGAACCCGGGACCTTTGGCGTAGTACGCTAATACTCTCACCACTGAGCTATCCAGAATTTGTCTCGTGTCCAGGATCCTTATTCACTCATATTTTAAGGCATTTAGATGCGGCTATAGCAGTACTTAAAGTGGGAATGTAGGAGACGCGAGAAAAGGCAAGTGTTTTTGCAGGTTTTTTTTAAAATAGTAAAACTTTTTTTTGTCCACCATAAATAAAATATTGCTTCAGTAAAAACATATAGTGTAATTTTCTTCACATGTTCATTTCACCAGTTGTTGAATATTTGTAATGATCATAGCGGTATTAGATGACAAACTTTTTAAATGAAGAGAAAAAAAGTTGTTATTAAATTCCAAGACACCTTTCACAGATATTCAAGAACTGCTGGTATTAACATGTGAAGAAAATTACACTCTATGATCATACTAGATAATTAGATGATTTATTTTGATCAATCAAATGTTTTGCTATAAAAACTGCAAAAACACTGGCCTTAACTTGAGATTCTTACATCTCTCGCTACCTTAACATCTTTAATAAGTTGGCTTCGGTGGTCTAAGGGTAAAGTGCGCACCTACTGACCCGAGAATCGTCGGTTCAAATCTAGCCGGCCTCAACAGATATTTCTTAAGTGATAAAAATTAATAGCATAACTTCGTAGGGGAAGTAAAGCCGTCGCTACCACATCAATTGTGGCATGTAAAAGAACCCTGGAATGTATGTGGAAAGGTAACATTAGTATATCTATTCACTCTTGCTCATAGATATTCCTGTATGAAGATATAATCAGTCGGTTCAGAATGTGGGCGTTAAATACCTCAAATAAATTAAAATTAATAAAACTTGCCTATTTAATCCATATTTTTGAATATGTTTCAACCACAACAACAGTCACATAGACAAAGGTGTCAGTATCGACTTGTCTAATTTGCCGGTGGTGATGTCGTACTCAAATCTTGGACAGGTATTCTGAGTTATTTTTTCCTAAATCGTTTTCCACTTTGCCTCCACAATACAAGTATATCTTTTTAAATTGTATCCTCCTCATTAGTGTAAATATGTGTCTAGCCTGTACAAGAATTAAGACTTGAATATCTGATTTTATTTTTGAAATGTTGGGGTCATTGTAACTTTCCTACTGAATTCTACCTTCTTCATCATCACCAGCCCATTATATATATATATATACATTATGTATATATATATATATATATATTAGAATTCAGTAGAACCCACCATTTTACGAACCCGGATCTACAATTTACCTTCGAATCCCAAATATTAAATCCGAGTTTTTGAAAAAATTATGAACATAAGATGTAATATAAATGTAATAGAATAGTAGAAAATAGAAATAGTAGCTAAATTGTTAACATTATTTTATATAATCCATTCATTATAACAATCATACATTAAGTTAGGTGTTAAATTACTGGTCTGGGGACTGGTTGTTAATTTCATTCTATAGATTAATATTTAGTTCTGAGCCACCAATAAGCAGTATTAGAACTCTAAAACGAATTTAGCTTGAACAATTTAAAAACAATTTTTTTCTATAAGGATTTGAATATTTAATCGTCATAGAAAAAATTGTTTTTAAATTGTTCAAGCTAAATTCATTTTAGAGCTCTAATAGGCTACTTCTTATTGATATATATATATATATATACCTATGGAAAGTCTGGATGGGTAGTAAGACGCAATACACACACGCACAAAAGTGAATAAATAATTTCCTATTTGTGGCTTATTGCATTCTCTATTGTAGAAATGGGCCATCATTAGTACAGTCCAATTTTCATAGGAAGAGTATTTTTTTAAATACAAGTTTTTTTTGCAGATAGCATTGGTAACATTTTACTATTTAATTAATACTATTTTAACTAGGTCCTATTGATAATACCTATCAAAATTGTCAGCTGCAGATAACCTGAATTGACGTATGCATGTGTGAAAGATTTAGTAGATTTTCTAACTGTTAAATAAAACTATTGATATGAAAATTGTGTTGTATATTGTTAATAGATTTGTTTACATTTTCAAATTACAAACATAAATATAAATTGTAAAATAAAATGGTCTGGTGCACCAAAAATAATTTCTTGCGCCTTCTAAATTATACTTGAAACTCGTAAGATATTTGAAACGAAATAAAATACATTGCTATAGAAACATGAGAAAAAAAAGAACATCGCATTTTCCCAAAGGTCATACATACAATAAGAGACTGTTACAGAAATATATTAATTGTTCTGTGCAATTTCGATTCTACATTTCTCAAAACTCTATTTAAAAAAAATTGGCTGTAACTGAAACAATATTGATTTTATTAAATATTATTTCAAATAAATGTTGTTTATTTTTAAGCATCCTAGAACCATACAACTGTAAGCTATTATTCAATATATCAAAGAGATGTTGAGATTTGATCGAAATGGAACATTTCCAGGTATGTATCCTAAAGTACACTCAAAGTCATGTTCATGAAAAAAAGATGCATTATTTCGTTTGTAGCTTTAAATAGTGACTACATACGAATTTTAATCAAAATCGTTACAGCCAGTCTTGAGAAAATATCTATATGCTCTTAATTTCAGGGTTAGATAGATATTTACAAAAATTCTCTTTGGGAAAACTTATGAAAACCCTAGTTACAAAATTTAAGCCTGATCAGTAAAATGGTATCGGTTCAAGTGTTAGTAACAGATAGATATATGGCATTGCCAAAATAAAAAAAAACAAAAAAAAAACGCTTTTTCTGGTTCAGGGGTTGTGAAAAGTCGACATCGATCAAAATCTCAAATTTGGTTTCCATACGATCACAATTCTTACTCTTTCTCCGAGGCGTCGTGAGAAAGAAAGAATGGCTACAAAATACCTTTTATAGATATTTTGATGAATACATACCAAATTGAATACAATTCCTCCTTCTAGATCTGGGGTGGCCAACCCTGTCGCCAATGGCCACAAGTGGCGAATTGGCCATAAGATTGTGGTTGCCAGCTCTCACAGTAAAATAAACCTTTTTCCTGACGACGTCTGATGGTTGTAACTTGATATTTCTTGCATATCATTGGAAGCATTCCTCTTTTTGAATGAGTCACTGACGCCACAATTGCCATCTGACACTCCCCTCCCCTCCCCTCCCTTTCTTGACAATTGGTTTCATACCTTCAGACAAAAAAGATTGTCAAAAATTCGCACTGAATTGTCTTAAATTTTCAATTTGAACAGTTTTCAACTTTTGTGTCCGAGGCAGTTGTAATACACTTGTTGTCAAAGTGCACATGTTTTTTTAATAAACTGGTTCAAACAGTTTGTGTCGTTCTGTTCTAGATGTAGGTAGACTTTTACACCGAGTTTGGTCAAAGTCCGTCTACTAGTCCCAAAGAATCATGAGACACACACACAACATTAAGGGCGACCAAATACTGCTTGAAGTTGGCAGTCAACGACGCAATTAATCATTGTTATGAGAGCCATTGTGCCTTTAAGTGTCAAGATTATGTAGATAACCGCCCACCCCTTGTGAATATATTGTTTTCATCTCATCTTTATGGCTAATTAACTTAGCAAGATGAACTGATAGCAGTTTTGAACAACATTGTTTTGTATTTCTTACGCTTATAAAAACCGGAGTAGTTTCTTTTTAAAAGATAGCGACAAGTAATTAAAACATGAACTGTTCATTTAGTTTTTTAACACTTTTTTCATCCGAGTGAAACTATGAATGGCGGAATTTCTAAATTACAAGACCTAACAATAAACATCAAGTCTAAATGTAGCTTATTTCCACATACTCTAATAACCCTGTTTAACATAGTAACAAATTAAGATTTCCTTAAAAATGATTAAAAATTATTTGGTAAGTTTTAATCAAAGTGTATTCATACTAAACACTTATATTCAATAAGTACTCATACTCATAGGCGTCGAACTCACAATATATTGTATTACCCGTGAGGGGAGGTTGGGAGTCGAACCTTGGTTGAGAAGATTGCAGGTGTCTTTCCACAGCTGCATTATTAGGCTGTATCATTCTCTCTGCATGCGGATACATTTCTTCTAGGCTTCCTACTCAATACGTGCCCCTTAAGTCATTAGCAGCCTTAGGTTTGAATGTACTGTACCTACTAATTAAATAATCTTTAGATTGAAAAGTGACAACTGGACACGGGAATCTAACCCGGGACCTTTAGTTTAGTATGCCAATGCTCTAACCACCAAGCTATCCATGAATCAATTCAAAGAATATGATAAATATATGCTGCTACTACCGTAATTGACAAATATAATAGCCTAGCTATTTAATCAATCATACTAATTAAATATTATTTTAGAGGTGTAGGAAGTTTCGAACTGTCGAACTTCGCTTCGAAAAAAGAAGACACTTTTGTGTGATGACATAACGCATTCGTATTTTAGCACTGCGTCTTACTACCGGTTCAAATTATCCGCAAATTTGTTATTTACGCTTGTGAGTTGGGATGAGGAAGGTTGAAATAAGAGGAAATGTACCTTCATTTGAGTGGATGGAGAGGGTAAAACCAATTTTAGAAAACCACCCTCAGTACACCCGACCACAATTCGAGTCCCGATATTTCTGTCCATAGCACATGTTAATATACATTTATATATATGTTACGGGTAATGTTCGAAATCTGGATAATGTCGAGATTAGCCAAGTGCAGTGGATGAAGTCAGAAATATAAAGTAATTTATCTCATTTACGACCTTATCCGGATGATATGGACACTATCCAGAAAGACTTGGATAACGTGGAATAATATTTGTAAAACTAAGCACGTTTCATTACGAATTTTATTTTGAAACAATATTTTGAAATTTGACAGTAAATTGGATCGTAACAGTGCATTGACATTCGAAATTCCTCATTTTATGTTATATTTTCTACTAACCTAACCTAACATAGCTTAACCTATCCTATCTTAAACTAATCTAACATAGACTAAACTCACCTAACCTAATTTAAGTTAACCTAGCCTAACCTATCTAATCTAGCCTCAACCATAGAAATTGCCACTATAAAAGTGCGGGTGGATAGTGTCAATATTATCTGGATAAACTTCGAAAAACCGTATTCAATCCCCTCTCACATTATCTACGTATTTTGGATAACGTCAACATTATCTGGATAATATTGATTTTATCTGGGTTCGGACACCCGTAGAATATACACAAACGCACACATATGTAATATGTAAGTTTGTGTGTTTTTGTAAGTGTTTTGTGTGTAATGAAGTACGTTAATTTCACATTCAATTACTGACACCTTCCTTACGTTGAGCTTTAAATCCCCTGCTTCCACTCCAAGGGAAGACTGAGCAGCAGTGACCGGAGTCAAACCAAAGACTATCAGAAGGCAACAAGACCCAGCTCTTCAAAGAATGTGATCAAGCCTGAGGACAACTGCATTTCTGCTGCTACTGATGTTTTATTACGTTTAACGTATGTGCACATTAAATTGTAATTTAGAAGGGAATTTTAAACACTGGGATTGGAACCATTCCCTAAAAGAGAGATATTTAATATTGTTAAACTATTACAAATTGTTCAACTTTTTGGCTTAGTAACTATATTCTCTGGCATAAAAGTTAAATATTACCTATCCTATGTTCTTTTGAAGGTAAGTCAATTGTACATGCACAGTTTTAACTCATGAAATTCTAAAAAATAGTAAAAACTTAACCTAATTCAGTGACCTCATGGTCTAAGGAGTCATTCTTGCAATATACTAGGCTGTCGATGACAGGGAGCTTGGGGTTGGTTCGAATCTTGGTCAGGTGTACTGAGTTTATTTTATTGCCAAAATGGTTTTCCACACTACTTCTAAGTGAATTCGGGCACAGTCCCCTAAATTCAACCTTCTTCGTACTTAACTCATTAGGCATAATTAGTGCATATGAGTACAACCTGAACAGGTAGTAAGACATAATGCAAAAAATAGTTAAAGCCATATGTTTTAATATGGATTATATATAAAAATATCTCTACCTTAAGTAGACTACAATTATTAACAGTTCACAACTGACTGACCGAGAAAACAAATACAAGATTACTCTCGAACCATCACGGTTTTTTATTTTTCATTTGAAAACAGAGAAATTAGGATCAATTTTTATTTGAAAATAATCATAATTTAGCTTTGATGTATTTTTGAAAGGGTTTTAATGGTCTAAAGTATACTGTTTTTTCTTAAAGAAAAATCAGAAAACCACATCACAATGCAAAACCCTGCCATTGTTTACCTTTATATTAAATATTGTTGATGATATAAAGGGCACGTGGACTAAACGTAAAGCTCGCATAGTCTTGTTTGCTTGTGATGGGGTTAGAATTACGTCCGAGTTTACTGAGGCTCATATTTTCTAAGTGGATTTCCACTATATTTCCACATAAATGCTGATACACTCCTTCCAAACTCTGCTTTCCTATAATTACATCATAAGCTTGTATTAAGGAAGTTACCTACCTGTGACGTAACGGAAAGTTAATATTGGAATTCCCATTTTCATGTGTTTACAATTTATTTGGAGAGTTTGAAAGATATAAAATTGAAACAAAACTCATAAATTCTTAATTCAATAGAAAAAATCTTACGCTATTTTTAAAAATCTTGAAGTAGATTTATTGTAGTTATTAAAAAAACGCTATCTACTTAGGCCCTTTGGTCTATTCACGAAAATAGTAATTAGGAATCATCCTGCCAGGATGTATACTAAAAAGCTCAATGTAAGTTTATGTTAATATAGGATAGGAAACAAGAAACATGTAATTTTAAAATACAAGTCAACGCTATCCATGCGCGAATAGTAGAGTAAGTGTGTATACTCGTTAGATGAAGGGGGAAAGTGCTATCAGTATATAAACAAGAGGCCTCGCAGGGTGAACTGCTCTTTTTATTCTCTATTGATATGTCTTACATTGTTGTCTAAGTGTGATAGTGTTAAGACTGCTAAGTCCGTCAAGCTAAGATGTAACCAGCATTGCAATGTATCTTTAAAATCATCAAGTAGGCAACGCCGTTGAATGCGTCTTGCCCAGATGGCCAATATGACTCGGAAGGGGCTGAATTAAATAGAGAATATGACTAGAAATTAAACAATAACCCAGTGGTGCCGACTTTGGGTGAGGAAGGGAAGACAAGGTGATATTTTCCCACTAAAAAATTGCCTAGGAAGAGCATAATGTCATTTTATCCCCTCATCCCGCGCCTCATATTCTCCACGTCTGCATTTTATTTATGTGTGCAACAATTTGTTGACAAATGTGTTACAAGATAACGAGTGTTTCTGGGTTTTTAATCATAATTTGTATTTTGAACAGTTTAGGGAATCTCCCTTACAAGTAGCCTAACACTTGTAAGTTGGCTGGTTCGCACATAGATAGCTGTGGTTTACGTTCGCAAAGAGAACAATCTCGAAGTGTCATAAATCGAATGCTGCTATCAAGTACTATCGCGGTATCGACTCAGCAGTTGACATTCGATTGTATTAGTTTAACAACCACCCCGAGCTCTTAAGTCACTGTCCAAATTCCCACTATGAGAGTTTCCCATTTATTTTACTTTCCATTGTCCATGTTGTGCAGTGTCCGAGTCAGTCAGTTTTCAGTTTTGTCGTTGTTGTGTCGTGATTAATAGCAAATATAAATCATCATTACGTTTATTTATAATTCGTTTGTTAAAATTCGCAAATTCCCAAAACAATGTACAAATTTGTGATTAAAATTAAGATAAAGGCGGTGTAGAGTTCATATTTAAAAAACGGTGCCAGTTACCGGTTAATAATGCCTCCTAAAAATATATCTGAAGTCAGCACCACTGCAATAACCTATTTTTATAAGTTCAGAAGGTAGGAATTGAACCCTGAGACTTCCCCCCAGCAAAAATACATGGGTTCTGTTTGCGTGTGCAAAGCACCCCTCTCTGAGTAATGCAAAGTGAAGTCAAAGTGGACATGCGAACATCCACAGACAAAACCAAACTTCACTCGGCATTAAAGTCTTCATTGAACGTTGGACATGACGTCGGAGAGGGATAGGGGGATTGTGTCACGTGACGGTGGGTGCGTCACTCACTGCACGTCACGGCTTCATCACCACCCCGTGGTGAGAATAAGGGGTAGTTTTTCAACAGCTTCAAGAGTGAGGAGAAAAGGGGAGGGATCAAAGTTCTCTACATGATCGACAGTTCAGGGATAATTATACTTGGGGTGGAGGGTAGACCGATAAAAGAAATTACGATGGTAAATGTGGGACTTTCTCCCTTTTTTTTTTAAACGGTTCAAACAACTCGTTGAAATTTTAATGATTCAACTGTCACTCCAAGGAAACAAGTAAAGCGCAGGAAGTAGGGTCGCCCTCAATCGTTTACTAAGTGCAGCAAAATGTTTTACTACATTACACTTTGTTTATAGTATTAGTAATAATATTAATAATAACATAGTTTACTATTGTAAATTGCTTTCTATTCCCTTTAGGCCTATTATTCATACCTTTACCAATATACGAATACAGCCGAACCCACACAGATAATGTAACGGACGTTTGATTGAGTGTAATAGAATTGAATCACAGCCGGGGATAGTAGAGATTGGTTTATACATAGCAATTTGGGTTTCCCATTCTCTCTCCCGACAAATTCTGGTGTATTTCACCACCACTCTTTAAACCCTGATAGGCGGTAAAGAGTAAGAGATATCAGATAATATTCTTATTGCCGACTGGTTAGAAAGGTAATCTACATGTCTAAAGGTCCTGGTTTGAGCCTTTCTAATAACTTAGTATTTTATAATAATGGAAATGGATAAAAATAAAGATAAAATAAAAATAAAATATAAAGTGTGAATTTAATGAAGAAAGCCCACCAAGGGAAAGAGGAAATATATGTAAAGTATCCAATCCACAAAGGTGACATCTTCTTCCTTTCTTCTGGCTTTTTTGTAGAAGTAGTCACACACATATTTACACACTAATTTTAAAACATATTATGTAATATTTAGACACTGTTACCTTTATAAAACAAAATAAATGGTACGGCGCACCGCACAGACTTTCTCTCTCTTTCTATAAACTCGTAAGATTTCTGAACGGAATAATGTACATTGTATCATCACCACTCCACATAAGAACACGCATAAAATAATATACAATGATATAGAATCAATGAGAAAAGAGGCGCATCTTTGTCCACCTAAGAGCATTTCAAACAGTTTAATGT
>CABFWO010000170.1:244452-277174 GCA_902155825.1 Timema genevievae | reverse complement strand
TCGCAATACTTAAGCTTTAATGTCCAAAAAGTTAAAAATATATATATAATTGCGTATAGATTGAAAATTATTGATTTTATAAAAATATGTTTCGAATAAAATATTTGTATTATAAATATATATACATATTTGTAATGCTAAGTAATTTCATATCTCAAATAGTTTCGGAGCTATTATAAAAAATGTTAATTAACGCATCAGACCGGAGTCCTTAAAGCGATTTTGCCGAAATATTGAGAGTAGCCATTTTGTTTTGAATATTTATTAATGTTCATAAATGAAATTTAATCAAAATCGTTAGAGCCGATTTTGAGAAAATCTACTTTTTCTCTTTTTTCCCCTCAGTAAACTACCCTTAATTTTAGGGGTAGATATCCAATTCCAAAAATCCCTCGGGGCAACCCTATGAAAACCCAAGATATCAAGTTTCAGCTCAATCGGTAAAATAATTTAGGCTTTAGTTGGAGGTACAGACAGACAGACAGACAGATGGAAATTCAAAAACCACTTTTTCGGATTCAGGGAGTCATGAAACGTCAAAATTCATCAAAATCTCGAGTTCGATTTTTTTGACGATCAACATAATTTCTCTACCTGTAAGATAGAGAGAAAGTAAAAAGAAGAAGTAATACACTTTACACAAACACTGAATTATTTTATTCTTTAAATCAAAATGGAGTAATTCAGTGTTTGTGTAAAATGTATTCCCTATTCTTTTCTTGTTTAGTAAAGGCAACAATGTCTAAATGTTACTCAATTTGTGTTAAAATTAGTGTGTAAATATGTGTTTGAATACTTCTACTATAGGATATAAAAGAAAGAAAGATATCACCTTTGTGCATTGAATTCTTCCCACATTTTTCCTCTTTCTCTAGGTGGGCTTTCTTAATTAAATTCACAATTGGTAGTTTATTTTTCCTTTTTCATTATTTTTATTAATATACATTATTATAAAATTATTTAGTCACTGGGCCACCTTATTTTTAATAACTTGTTATATTGGTTTTATGTGTTTGGCTCTGCAGAACAAAAACAATCATTTTTGGAGCCAGATTCTGGTATATTATAATGAGTTTGCTCGTCTAGGTTAAATTTGTTAGCAGGATTTGCACAGATTCAAAAATAGGTTTAGAAATTAAATATTAAGCTTCTCTTCCATTACAACTAGTAGCTCTAATTTCGGAAAAATAAAAATTGTTCGGATTGGTAGTTTCAATACAAAGATTATTTGTTGACTATCTTATTACTGGTGAATATTAGGCTAATAAATTAAGGTAAATGAACTGGAATTTGGGTGAAGAGATAAATGACAAACTGTGCGTGGTAAAAAAACCATTAAGTGAACCTAGCCCACGTTCGAACCTAGACCTATCCGTCCCCAACAAGCCATTATATCGCGAGCTTGACGCCTTATATCGTGCTACCATTGAAGAAGATGGTAGAATAAAAATATATAATTATTTGTCTATTTTTGTTCATGAAAAATATTTGAAATTTGAAAAATTAATTTATAATATTTATTCGCATCAGTGGTAATGTGGTCTAAGACGTTAGATTCCATATAACACAAAGAAGCTGTGGACTGTAAAATTGCGGTTCATATCCCGACGGAGTATGCTGGGGGTATTTTACACACTATCATTGTGGTTTACCCATCCTCTCCCCACGCTAATACGTGTAAGTCTACTCTATACTACCCACCTTAAAATGTAATATTAAAAGAAGCACTTATACATGGTAAGGCATTCGATCCATAAAGTTAATACCTAAGACACCATTTCTAATTTTTTTATTTCGTTTTATTTAAAAAAGAGTGAATGTTTTATGCCTAGACACTAGACAAAAAAAAGAACCCATCGTAATGGCAGTAAGTCACGGCATTCTTATAAATAAAACCAAGAAAGTACGGGCGGGTGTGAAGGGGGGGGGAGGGGAGGGAAATCCTGCCAGACTGGCCTCAGAAACGTTAGTGGTGTTGGCCATCTATCACTGACAGCTTGATAACTTAAAAGGGCCATAGGCCATTGCTTGCTTGCTTTTTTAAAAAAAATATTATACACAATATTTTACTCTCTATTTTTTTCAGTGTGACAAGGTAATTGTGTACATACTTCATTGTGCGAAGACGTGTTTACCTGGTGGGCGATCGAGAAACCAAGAAGGAAAGGATCGTGTTTACCTGGTCTTACCACCCATCCGAGAGACAGATGCATATTTACACTAGCTTGGTAGATATGAGGTAGATGGATTTTGAAGAAAACGTACCTGCATTTGCGTAGAGGTAGAGTGTAAAACCATTCAGGGAAAAGACACTCAATTGACCCAGCTGGGATTCAAGCCCCGATTTTTCAGTTCCAGGAAATCCCGTATATTGCGATAGTGACGTCTTAAACCACGTGAGCCCCGAAGCAGGTGCCAAGTAGAGCTAACACGTGGCTGGGAACGAATGCAGCCTATAAGTGGGATTATAGTATAAAGAAACTTTAAGACAATTCAAACACTTTTTTTTGGTCAATATTAGTTTTATTTTTTTATTTTAATAGTAACATTTTGTAGATATTGAGAATATATCTCAAAAATGACTGCTTACTGATCACGTGAATTGGAGTGAAAAACACCCCGTGCGATGAACTGATAATTAGCTAGTATCATATAAAAACAAAGGTAAACGCTTATTTTATTATTAGAAAAATACAATAAAATATTGTATACTGTCCAAATAAGATACTATTGTGAGGTACGTATTTGATACAATAAAAGTAGAATTATTTCTTCTCATAAATTGATAGTTTAATTTTTAAGATATCATTTATCTAAAGCCCCTCTAAAACTGTGCTTAAAACAATTCCACTGTTAGTAATTGAACTCATATACCTGCGCCAGTGGAGATACAGTTCTGGTATTCTGGTGGTGAGGGACCTAGTTCGAGTACTAGCCGGGTGTACTGAGGGTTTTCCTACTCTCCCTTCTCACAAACATATCATAAGTTCAGCCTTTTTTAAATGTAATATGCGAGTTATCTTTCTCCACCTCTTCTTAGTATCCGTCGTGGCATAGGGTAGGTGGGGCAAAGATACGTGTTTTTTTGGTTGTTGATTGAAGATATGAGGATGAGATTTCAAAACATGACAACGAATATTATACTGTACTTTAAAGATTTTTGCTAGGAATTATTTAATATATTATAAACACTTAAAATACAGACTTTTTCACGTAAAATTTTTTATTCAAACGGGTCAAATTATAACCCTTGCTCTTGCCCCAATGCATGAGGTAAGAGTCCTAACTTAAGAGGAAAAGACCGGCATCCCAAGTAAAGCTCAAATAATAATAGAAATAACCAGAGATTTAACTGTCAAATTGTAAATGAATATGTTTTTGTTTGTTGTTGGGTACCCCTTCTAGGTCATGACTTCGATCCCGACCTTCCCCCCCTCCCACTTTTATAGAGATTGCGAACGGGATTGAGCAAGACCCGGAGGACAGATGGGATCGAGAAGGAATTTCCAGAGGTCGGTTTCGTCTCATTTCATCTTTATTAAGAATATACAATGTTGTTACACTAATTACAATAACAATTGAAGGGTAGAGGTGAAATGGGGGAAGGTCCAATTTTAACTCAAATTAAATTAGTGCTGCCATCTGTCAGACAATCATGATATCTTTATAAAGCATTTAAATAATTGTTTAACGAGGTAAATTAATTATCTTTAATTAACTATCTAAATTAATTAAAGATAAGTATTTGCTGGGCTCCTTATACGTTTGAGATATAAACTTTTTGTCCTGGAAAATGAATCTAGTGGGGTTTTCTCTCCTTTTTCCCTCGTACCTTTCATATGTTGGAGATACCCTAAGCAAAATTAAGTTCATTCGACAGTAGACATTTTATTGCACTATTTTAATAGGTGTTTAAATTACAAGATATGAATTGTGATACAAGTATTTCAACCATTAAACCAGTATACCTGATTAGACATACATATGAGGTTTACACAATACAACATTTATAATATTATAATCTTATCGTACCCCAACTCAAGGCTCCATATGTACAATGATTGAGGGTTCAGCATTTTTATTTTGGATTGTACCTTGGCCTGATCATAGCCTAGTCAATAATTTCATGTCTTGCTTTAAACATCTCTGATATCAAAATTACAAAACTATGATATATATATATGGTATTTGACAGTTAAAAACCCTATAGCACAAATGAAGCCATTGTGAAAATAGAGTTTTTGGAACCAGTAGAACTCATAAGATATCATTATCACTTCCAATACCACCCAAAAATAAAGATATAATAGTAATAGAGAATTAAAAACAGCTCATAAATAATATTTGTTTGATATTGAGAACATAGACTTCTTTTCTCCATACACATAGAAGCATAAGCTCATTGTGACGGCACCAGACCAGGCTCCCACTTAAGTCTATGGATCAAGAGTGCAGAAAAGGCTTTATTTGTCAACAAATCATGAAGAAGCAGACGTCACAATTGCTCTGCAAGCAGTAAAGCTAGTAAATGCTGGTGGGTGCCAGGATGTAAACATAATTTCTGTTTACACCAATTTATTCTTGTTTGCTGCTTTACCATTGCAACATAACTGTTTTTGCAAGTACAAATGGTGATGAAATAACTTGTTAAGGAAATAATAGCGGTTAACAATTGGAATACTGTGGAAAAGTACAAGGATGTAAAACATGGTGTCGTGGATGCTCAAGCTCTCATTGGATGTGACATGACAGCTTAATAATATGGCAAGGAAAAACAATATTGTGTAATATTCTACAGAATAATCTTTCCCTTTCAATGTTGGGAGAGGAAACAGCAAAAATTGATGAAGTTTAGAAACAAGCTTTGCTCTTTGCTTGGTAAGGAATGACAAAATATAAATCGATATCATATGTAAAAGTAAAAATCCGGCAAAATTGAGACGGAAATGTCGTTCAGTACAACTTTCACAAATTTCTTCGCTATTTACAAATAACAAATCCTTCTTAGAAAGCTAACTTAGAAGCTAACTTTCAAACCTGTATATGGAAAAGCTTGATTTTCACTATACAGCTCTTGTCCCCCTAGACTTTGGTTACTAAAAAGGTGAACCTCCACAAAGTTTACATCTGATCACAGTGCCAAATAAAGTTCCTCTTGAATCAAACACAATTTTAAAATTTGGGAATTGTTTCTGTGAGAGTAAACCACCTCAATCAAAAAATGTGGTTGTTTAAATGCAGGAATACCCTTCATTATTTATTACAATTTCAACAGTAGTTCATGCTGCAACAAATACAATGTCGTGTTGTCCGATGATGAGGAAGCTGATTATATGATTAAAAACTTGTCTGAGCTTCATGAAAAATACCATTATGGATACCAACATATTAGAGATTTTTATCCTCTTTTTATAACAACACTTAACCTTATATTCAAATCTATTTCAATCATTAGACAAAAATATATCATTTGTAGAAATTGTTTGTAATAATCGTTCATATTCATATTTATTTAAGATGATGGCGGTCAGCATATTTTGGTTAAAAAGGATGATACATTTATTTTAATAGATACAGGTTAAAGTTAAATCAATAGTAAAAAGGTATTATTAATTATTTTTTACTAAAATATGTCAATACTGACAAAATAAGATCAAGTTTACGTAAAAACAAAGGTTTTGTGCAGGTGGGGCCGCCATTTAGAATCCTAAAAGTTACCCAAAGTTACAAAACGTTCGTGGTACCTGCCATTTCTTGAATCCACACGCATTTCTTTATCAATGTTAATAAAATCTTAGGACGTCAAAAAGTAGTTCAGCTTCCCGAATATCGCTCTCTTCAAGTGGACAATGCAGAAACCCAAACTCAGATACGTTTTATTGTTCGAGCGTAGACTTGCATCTAATTTCCTGGCTAATCGGCCGTGAGATTGTCTCTTAAAAGCTATTTCAGCGCGACTGTTGCCGCTACTTAAACTTACTCGAATCACAAACATATTTATTGCTATTTATTGTTAGGTCTAACTATTTAAATGCAGTGTTTAAAAGAAGTAATATCTATTAATTCTGAGAAATACAGATTGTGATTATTTATTTTCATTCTGATGACTATTATTACAATAATATTTGTTATAAAAGTAGGGTTAGAGAGCAATATCAACCCCAGTTTCTAAATATTTTTTGTGCGAGATATTTACAAACCACACGTGTAAAAACTTTATTTTTCACTGAAAGAACTCCAAAAGATATATTATCAAACCGGTATTCGAGATGTAAGGAAATAAAATATATAGACTGAAATAAAACAATTACGTGGTTCTTGAGTAAAAATTATTCGAGCAGATTTAAAGGGCAGAGAAAAATATTTATTTTTTAATTTAAAAAGGAGAGCCACCTAGAATTAAACTAAGAATTAGTTTTCTTAGAAGTCTCAATAATGATTAATTCTTCAAGAGAGTTTTTTTATAATGTTTTTCACGTTTTAGAGTTCACTCGCATAGCTCATATAGTTACACTAATAGGAAGATAGAATGTAAATGAAATGCACCCGCATTTACGTGATGAGAGAATGTAATAGATATGCAAGTGGCAGACATGAGGACATCGATTACCTATTGTAAAATTAACTTTTTAGGATTCGGGTTCACATAAAACTTAAGGATTCATCATATTCTCAAGGCCAAAATTATTCACGATTAAAATACTTTCTCTTTATATTAGAAAGTAAGAATAGTAATATATATCATGCTTAGTTAAAATATATAAAATATAATACTGTGATCTTCTAAATATTTTTCGCGTACCCATAATGTTTTTTTTTTACTCAACCTAACTTAACATGGATATAGCACTATTTTGCACTCGCCCTCCCCCACTTCCCTTTCTGGTACTCCTGGAGCGTGGGAAACCATCTTGGAAAATATATATTTCAGTACACCCGGCCGTGATTGAACCCCAAATATCTAATCACTGGCAAACCAGACTAGTCTAGTCCGACGCCTTTGTCCACGTGTCCGCCGACTTGGGTATGTTTATAGTTCATTAGATCCTACACACAGCTACAAATGTTGTTAGCTTGGTATTCAGCCACCGACAAATACCATCTGAGAGACTCTAGTTCAAATACCGGTTGAGACGTATTTTAATTTTCCAGGGGTGTGATGATAAAAAAGATAATAGCTATTCGTCATTTCCAGGTGCAAATGATAATCTTGCGTCAAAACCTTTTAAACCAAATTGTGTTGTTTAGTGATTTGCGTCTTAGTAATCCTTTGGATTATCCTAAACTTACCTAAGCTTAGGACACAAGATGAGGAGGATGCATTTTAAGGATATCCGATATCAATCACCTGGAAAGATAATATAAAATAGTTGATGTCAAATATACAGTTTTTCTTAGGATGGCGTATTACTACCCACTCAGGTTATACGCATAAAACTACATTAATGTGCTAGGAACAAATAAAGTAGAATTTTAGTTGAAATGTATCAACATTTTCTTGGGAAAAGAGTGGAAAATCATTTAAGGAAAACCACCATCAGAACCCCCGACCGTGATTTGAACCCCAATCTTCTCCTCATCGTCAGTCCAGTCTATAGCGAAAGTGACGCCTTAGAACATTTGACCACCGAAGTGGGTGAATATATAAAATAAAGGTGTACCTTCTATTCATGAGCAACCGGCTCTACAGATAATAATATTAACCCACACGAGTGGACGTGAGGATTAAGGCGTCAGTCTCGTTGCATATAGTTTGAAGGTGATGGGGAGTATGGGGGTGTAGGCTACCGAAATATTTTTTTCTAAATTGTTTCTCTACATACAAGTAGGCCTACGGGTAGATTTTCTCTAAAATTATATTCACCTTATTTGTGTACAAATGCGGTTAGTCCTGATGAGTAGTAATACGTAGAGAATAATAATAATAACAATAATAATAATAATAATAATAATAATAATAACAACAACTTACAAGACTGGTGAGGTAAAGTTATTGAGCGCATAGCAAATGTAACCAGAAAATAAATTAAAAATTAATTAGTAAATGGTATAGTAAACACCAAGAGAAGGAATTTTCAACCTTTATTTTAGTTGTGGACCACCCATAGAATCATATTAACCAAGTCCGTAGTAGAGTGGTTAGTGCACCTGGTTACGAGTCTGGGGGTCCCGGGTTCGACTCCCGACTAATACCTTGGGTATTTCTTCCTTTAAGGTGAATGATCCCAACTGTCACTAGGGGTTGGTATATTAGGTTTAAGTTAGGTTAAGATTCACACCGGCTCCACACCTTCGTAATAACTATCTTCACATCATCTCATTGCTGGTATGTTTAAACAACCTCCATAAGTGTACCGTGGGTAAAGCTATGTACCCCTAATAGTCTACAGATGTAGAACTGGATGTCATTTCTCTCCCGGTCACATATTATGCCATACAATAAAAAATATACTCTTTTAATTAATTTTATAGCACATTTTTTAACGAGGACCTCTATCCAAGAAACACTAAATACATTTTTTTAGCAAAAAGCATATCTCACACTTACGACAGGTTAGGTTCCAGACCACTGTCGTAACTCTAAAATCATCGCAACTCAAAGTAATTGATTTTTTTTCATTTGTCGATGGAATGTAATCGCCATATATTGACCTAACTGTCGTAAATAACCCATTTGTATCTAAAATAAACAGTGTAGACCCTATATTTTTTTTAAACAAAAAGGTGGTAAGCATACAAATTAGTAGCCACTGAAACGAGTGTCAGAGTCATGTCGCTAAGTGTCGTATCTGTGAAGCAAGCGCCTCAATTCGGGGGAAAAGGGCAATTTAAAAGCGTCGTAAGGGCTAAGATTTCTAAGTACAAAGAGTCGTAAGTGAAAGTGTCGTAAGTCGGGGTGTGTTTGTATACGCTATAAAACATGTTAGAAAAATAAGTACAAATAGTTTCAATTTTAGTCTTATGAACTTCATGTAATATCATATACTAGATAGTTTTTTATTTAAATATATTTTATACAAATAATATAGATATCTAAACATCTTTATAAAAAACCTTTTTAAGCTCAGAAACTACGAAATCTAATATTAAAGACCACCTACTATAGTACTGGTGGGCACGTGGTTTCATCTGATTTTTCTGGTGATTAGGAGTTTAGTGTTCGAATCCAGGCTAGATTTAATGGAAGTATTTTTTAAAAATTAATTTTCCCACCCTTTCTCCAGTTAGTAAATTTATCTCTATACAATTCCTCTACCTTACAAATCCCTACCATATTAGCGTAGATCTTCAGCGGATAGTGGAGTGCGTCAAGAAAAATATAAGTAAATATAATCACTGACGTTAGCTCAGGCCTAGATAAAGGCTGAGTACACAGGGGCAATAGTAGGCGACACTCCAAACAAGAGAGTAGTGCGGTGCCTCTAGACAGCAGGGTCTAGGCTTTAACAGAGATTTACAACGTTCCTGTTTGAGTGTTTATATTGTTATCAACACCCGTGGAATATTTATAGAATTAAGGTCAAGTACTATTATAGTATGTTAATCTTGTTTGACTCTGACAAAAATTAGAACATGGGTCAGACGCTCATAAACGGTAGATCAATGTTCAGCTCAAACTTGGGAAGATTGCGTTACAGACCATAGTATAAACTTGAGGTATTTTATTGTTGACTGGAATTAAAGGGTTTTATTTTAACATATTCAATAAATAAGGGTTTATTTATTTATTATTACTATGTGTTCTGTCTTACGACAGGTACATTCATTTTGTCTGTGAAACTTAGACCTCCAAAGCGCCCTGTCTTATGCCACCTCCTTCCGCACCCAGAAATTTCTTATTTCCTTCAAGTGATCTAGTATTTTAATCCTCCTTCTTCCTAAGCTCCTCTTTACCTCAACCTTTCCTTCTATTATTTCTCGCAGAAGACAGTTATTGATATGTAAGTTTAATGTTCTATTACTAATGGGGTATGCGTGAAGGATTTAAAGGGTACTTAATATATCACTGAGATTTTAAATTATTTAATATAGGTTTGATTACAGTAAGCCTGATAAACAAATTAACACAGATTTTTACATGATGTAATGTAATTTTATTAGCCTTTTATCTTTCTATCATGGATTATTATAGCTTATGAATTATGACTGAAGATTTATTAAAATTTGGAGGGAACATTTACAGTAAAACAAGTTAGCAGGTTTTGGTTTATTTTATTTTACGAAGAGCTAGAAGAATAATTACTTTGGTTAGGTAATGGTCAATAAAAGGGTAGATTCCACATTTATATTTATATTTAACTTAATATATTTATATTTAAAAAATAATAGTAACATTTCTTTTACTTTCCTAAGTTTAAAAAGCCAACCTCGGTGTTCTTGGGGTAAAGTGCTCGCCTCCAGACCCGATGTTAGTGGGCTCAATCCCAGTCAAAGTCGACGGATTTTTCTTGACTGATACAAATTTGTAGCACAACTTCCTTCGGAGGGAAAGTAAAGCTGTCGCTCCCATATTGATTTTGGTATGTAAAGTAAGCCTATAATGTATTAGAAAATATCTTTTCTTGCCAAATTGGTAAGATTTTTTCAAGCTCACTCATATAATCTCAATGTGGAAGGTAACAAGGAACCACAACACTTTCTGAACTCCCCTAGTACATGGGATTTCTACCAGATGGTGCAGGCAGCACTGACCAGCCGAAGGGCTAAGGGCATGCCCAGCTTTCGATGAACAGAAATCACATCAAACCAACCTTCATATTGTTAACTTAAGAAGAAGATGTATAAAAAAAGGTAAATTTTGGAAAATCTTAATAATATACCAGAGTGTGTGAAATAGCTATCATTCTTAACTTGCATTATTTAAGAAGAGCCCGGCACCATAATCATGATCATTTGGATACAATATCAACACTCATAACCATTATATTTCATGCTATGCTATTAGCCTCCTCCCCCTCAACCTCCTCCCCTTCAATTCCATCCCCCTCCATTCCTCTATCCTCAACCCCCCCCTTATACAATCCCTCCCACCAAACAGAATTTAACATATTCCTGTTTTAATGATGTTACATGTTTCACAGGGGCATTAATTAATGTAGGGATACCGCTGACACCAATATCGGTGGGCACGAAGACTCCGGCGTCTAACTCGTAGGGTTTGACTTGATGGTAATTGGGAGGTCATGGGTCGTATCCCTGCCTAATATGAGAAGGAAGTGATTTAACTTATATACTTCCATTAACCCTCTACTTAAATGTGGGTACATTTACTAATAATTCTATCTTTCTTATTACTACCCATCAGTATGATCAAATTCAAATAACTTGGACGGATAACAAGACGAGCTGCCAAAAATAGAAATGAAAAAATAACTGGTGCTGTTAAGTTAGAATTGTTGTATTCAAGGAAAGCATATATTTTATTACTGATTTTATTTATTTTATTTTGAATATAATTTTATTGAATATTCTCTTTGTTTTGTAATAATAGGAAACCCTAAATCTTAATTAACTTACTAGTATAATGGAGTTCTAACGATATAAACATATAGCAAATAAATACTTGTACCACAAAACTACTTACTTTCAAATAACAATTATTGAACACCAAAGATCAAACTACAATAACAGCTTCATGAACTTCTAAAAGAAAGTAGGTTGACCAATACGCCACGACCAGGACGCCAGCATGCAATGCCTTGTTATATGAGTGTGGCCATACTACGCGACTACATCCTAGCGACAGCGGCTCTAAGTCACCCTTATAAATATACAGGATGTTTGGAAACTCACAGCCCCAACTGCAGATATAGTTTGTGTGAACCAAAATTAATACACAATCCCTAGACACTTACATCCTGAAAACTATGCTAATACCATTAAATTGTGTCCAAAGTTTCGGCGTACAGTAAGTACCTGGAGAGCAAAGCTGATCAAGCATGTGTGTAAAACAAGCTGCATAGGAGTTAGGCGTGCGGCACTACACATCTTGACATCTTAGAGCACGCCAGCAGAACATACCACATTTAATAGTAAACCACACAACAGTTCAACTAGAAATGCAAATATGTACTGAGGGTCATCATTAACGGTCCTAAATCACAGAAAGTGCTTGTCATTATTACATGTGTAGTGACACAAGCCAAACTCTATGCAACTTGTTGTACACGCATGCATGACAGCTTTGCTCTCCCGGCGCTGTACGCCAAAGCTTTGAACACAATTTAATGCTATTAGCATAGTTTTACGGATGTAAGTGTATAGGAATTTTGTATTAATATTGGTTCAAACGAACTATACGCGCAGTTTGGGCTATGAGTTTCCGAACAGCCTGTATATATATTTAGCACCCCTTCTTACTACCCGTTTGGGTTATACGCTTATGCACTAATTACGCTGGTAGTTTTAGGGATTAGGAAGGTTATATATAGAGTAAGTGTTCTCGCATTTGGATAGTAGGAATATTGGAAAACAAGTTTGGAAAAACCGCCCTCAGTACACCCGACTGAGATTCGAACCTTGATCTCCCCTTCATTGGCAGTCTAGTCCACTGCGAGAGTAGCACGCTAGACCATGTGGCCACGGAAATAAGTCCATATAAATAGCATTGCTTGACGTTCTGGTGACCAGATCCCAAATATGGACGTGCCTTTAGAGTAAAATAAAGATGTAAAATATGTAGGCATATAAATAATCAACAAAAATTGCAATTAAAGTAAAATTGTATTTAATGAGATTTCATTGTATTTTTTTACAATCAATCAAAATATTTGTTTTTGACGTGAATACGTCTTTAAATTTGCTACTATACGGGGGCAATCCAAAAAACCTAATGATAACAAAATCGGGGGATAGAGTTTGGTGTTGTAGTTTCGAATCATTCCTCTACATCCAAAATTAAATTATACCACTGGATAGCTAAAGGATCAAAGAATTCATTACGATAAGCGAGAACAGTGACGCATCGCGCGCGGTGGAGGGGGAAGCGCCGCCATTTTGAGGTTATTTTGCTGCGTATCGAGATTTGCAATTAGTATAACTTTTGACTCGGAGAAGCTACGATGTTCGTTTAAGTTTTAATCGTCAGCTGTCGTCAAATATAATTAATAAAGTTATATTGTAACACAATAATTATTTGTTTCCTTGCTTTTATCCTAAATACATAAATAAAAATATTTTATTTAAAAAATATAACCTGTTACATAAACATATTCACGTACAACACACGGCCGTGTCAATGACACAGCCACACCCATTTTTTTTACATAAAATAAACCAAGAAATGTATTTTGATAATTTTTTCACAAGTTTATGATGTATCAATAATTTAAAAAATAAAGGGTTTTTATTTGTCATACAAGAGTTCCTTTGTATAGTGTTTAAGTTTAAGAATGACCCTGTAGAGCATCTCAGTTTGTGAGTGCTCCTATAGTCCCTCCCACGCTAATGTTCATCCCGCCACGAGCACGTTCCGTGCTCCCATCAGGTTGAGTGAGCTGGCTGGCCCTACTAAACAAACAACACCACGGGAGGCTGTTATTACGATAATACGCCGGAACATTATTATATTATTATGGGGATTACTTCACGAGAGAATTTCACACTGGACTACCACAAAAATAGTATGTGCTTCAAAACGGTCTCTAGTGTGTAAGTAACATAATAGTTATGTTTTTAGTTTATTTTGTAGCGATTTTTAACATTATGGTTTCCTTATTAAATAAAAATTATTGTTTTTTAACTTACTAATGAAAGATTTATCGTTAGTTAAGTTGTTAAAGGCAGCGTTTTTAAAATTGTGCTCCACGAAGCAATTGGGCTCCGTCAGGTTCAAGCTCTGTGAGACAATTTTAGAATATTTTTTATTGGTTTATTACAATATAAAATGTTATCATTAACTAGGATTGCCAATTTTTTCAAAACTGAACAAAGGGCCTTTGCCAAAGGCTCTGCCAGAACGTGTTATGTTTTCCTTTTGTTTTATACTTGTAAAATTTAACTGTCTTTATTGAATGTTTATAATATTAGTGTAAACAATTTTATGAGGGCTTCATCATTTTTTTTATTGTGCAAGTTTTCCCTTGGTCCAAATTTTGGAAACGCCTGGTCCAAAGTATTCGCCTATCGGGGCACTGAGACGCGTTGCAAACCTACAGAAAACTTTCTTTTTAAGGTTTTTTGTTATTCCGAAATATGTCTCGTGACCAAATATAATTAAAAGGTTTCTTTATTTCACTACATGATTATAAACATTACACTTTAAGTTTTTTTATTAAAATAATCATTATAAGGTGAAATCAGCTCACATTAAACGACAATTCACACGAAGGAAAGAGATGGGATGATAAAGGTAGAATGTAGAATAAATATACCTGCATCTGATAAGAAGGAGAAAAGGAAACCACTCAGGATTAAAACACAACAGTAAAGCCACACGGGTGGGATTACAACTCTGACCCCAATCCAAAATAGATGAAACGGGCGTATTTTCTGCGTTACCACTGATGCAGGTAGAGTGAACTCAAAAGAAAACAGTAATATTTGGATTTTTTTTTACCTTTTTATATAAAGTTTTTTATGTCCTAATTATTTGACCTATTTGTGTCAATCAAGGTCAGTTTCTTGTGATTGGCAGTTCTATGGCGTGGGCAGATATACCCTATGATTACATACAGATTAGATAGGTGGAAAAATAGTGAAAGCACAGTTCACATCGGTGTCATGCTCTGCTACAGATTTTAGTTGTGTAGCTATTTATTTTATATTGGTTCATTAGTTTACTTATTTAATAAACAAAAAATCAGTCTACACGAATTGAGGATCTGATTTAGAAATCACAACAACTATAAAATTCACTAATTACTGTTTTTACACCTGATTCCAACACCAACTACAAAATATAAGGTAACTGATTTTTTTAACAGTTTATCACTACCCATTTGTGCTAAGCTTATATATACATATATACATATTTTATTATTAGGGATTTTGTCTTAAGACAGGTCTATTCCTTTTGTCAGTGAACTTAGACCGCCAATGTGCCCTGCACTTCTTCTGCCTCCTCCTTCAACTCCCGGAACTTTCTTTTTTACTTCAAGTCATCCAATAACATACATATACATATATATTATATTAGCAACTGACTACCCAATACCCGCCTCGGTGGCGTAGTTGGCTAACGCGCCAGTCGTGTTGAGCCAGACCACCGAGGACGGGAAGATCGAGGTTCGAATCTCGGTCGGGTGAACTGGGAGTAGTTTTCCCTAAATGGTTTTCCACTCTCCCTCCACGCAAATTTGGGTTCACTTCCTCTAAATTCAACCTTCCCGATTCCTAATCCATTAGTGTAATTAGTACTTAAGCGTATAACCCGAACGGGTAGTAAGACGCGGTGCTAAAAAAAAAATGTGTTAGGAACGAGTAAGGCCGAATGTAGAGGAAACATATTGGTAGTGGAGTAAAGGATTATTTAGCAATTACTTAGTAAAGAGCTACCCTCTATATATCTGGCCGGAATTCGATCCCTGGCATCCCCATCACGAGCAAACAAGACTAAAATGAGCCTGACGCTTGGACTACGTGTCCAATATAATTGTTCATGGATTGATAATGCATATATCTATATCTGTGCACACTTTCCTGAAATATTATTTTATACTAAATGGTTTTTTATACACATTTATTGTAAAGACTTCATATTTTAATAAGTTGGAACCGTAAATTATAGCTTTATGGTATAAGATCATGCGAATTTAATATTTATGTATTCCTATCTGAATTATATATATATATATATCACTAAACCCGAACACTAGAGTTAATGGACACATGCGTTAAACTTGTCTAGTCTGGAGAGCAGGTAACAGGGAGGTTGGGGCTTGAATCCCAATCAGGTGTACCGAGAGGTTTTTTATTAAATTGTTTTACAATATCATTCCACACAAATGCGTGTGTATTTCCTCTGGATATTTTTTTTTGACATCCATAGCCCATTATTGTAACTATAAGCAGATTTTGTATTAGTATTGACACGGCACGAAGAAGAGTATCTTACAGTAATAAAAGTTTTCAGATCTACTTACACGTATTCATAAGTCAGGTCATGTAATCTGTAGCTGTTACTCTTGTTAAATAGTTAAAATACTTATAAAATGGTAAAAGTAATCTATCTTTTTATGTTAATTGCATCTTACTAAGTATCCATATTATACCATATTTTTACAGCAATATGTCAGGAAAGAGGAAGGTAGAATGTATAGGAAATTTACCAACATTTGAGTAGGGGGAAATTTATAAGCCATTTAAGAATACCAACCTCAGTATACCTATCTGAGATTTGAATTTCTGACCTATCCTTAATCGGCCAACGGTACAAAACAAGATAGATGCTATTATTTGTTTGGCCATTAGTTCAAGTTTAAGAAAATTCTATATTTTCTTAATCTCTCTTTTCTAGCTCGCTCTTACTATATCGTGTGACCGACTTATTTAGTTAATTCATTCAAGAAATAATCTAATGGATTATGGTTGTTGGAGTGAATAAGTGCAGAAATTTGTAGTTACCTACCTCACTTTGCCGTAGCAAAGTATGATATTTGAGATGGCGACCATCATTTGTCGGTCACTAACGAATTGTTCACACTAAAACTAGTCCATTACACCAGTAGACAGGATTTCCCCCACCCCTCCTGCCGTTCCTCCCATCACGTTCTACCACAAGTCACGATAATGAGGTAGTACTTGTATAGCTTAGAGGGAATGTAGTTCAATCTCCTGAAAGAAAGGAACACTTTAGAAAAAAGTAAACAGCCCCAGTACACTCGGCCTGGATTCGAACTCCTTAACTCCCGTCTCTTACAAACCAGACTAGAGGAGCCTGGAATTTAATCCTCATGGTCACCAATACGGATCCTTTATTACTTCTACTACTAAGTCTTACTATCCGTTCAGGTTGTACGCATATGTACTATTTACGATAGTGTTTAGGGATAAGGAAGGTTGAGTTTAAAGAAAATATATCCGTATTCGCGAGTATGAAAAGTGGAGAACCAGTTATAAAAAACCACCCCTAGTACACCCAACTAAGATTCGAATCTCAATCTCCCCATCATCCCCATCATCGGCAGTCTAGTATGTTGCGAAAGTGACACCAAAAGCAAAGTTAACTTATTTGGTCATATTGAACATAAATTGGATTCACACTGAGAGAGCTGTGCGCTGACTGTGCTCCGACCGTGTCATGCTGCAGACAGTCTCTAACAGGTCATTTTTATATGAGTGACCTTTTAAGCTCGTTGTTTGATTCACACTGAGAGGGCTGTGCGCTGACTGTGCTCCGACCGTGTCATGCTGCAGACAATCTCTAACAGGTCATTTTTATATGAGTAACCTTTTAAGCTCGTTGTTTGATTCACACTGAGAGCTGTGCACCAACTGTGCACCTACCGTGTTCATGCTGCAGACAATCTCTAACAGGTCATTTTTATATGAGTAACCTTGTAAGCCCGTTGTTTGATTCACACTGAGAGGGCTGTGCACCAACTGTGCACCTACCGTGTCATGCTGCAGACAATCTCTAACAGGTCATTTTTATATGAGTAACCTTTTAAGCCCGTTGTTTGATTCACACTGAGAGAGCTGTGCGCTGACTGTGCTCCGACCGTGTCATGCTGCAGACAATCTCTAACAGGTCATTTTTATATGAGTAACCTTGTAAGCCCGTTGTTTGATTCACACTGAGAGGGCTGTGCGCTGACTGTGCTCCGACCGTGTTCCAACTTTGTCGTCTTTGATTGCTTCAAAAGTGTTTTCCCAAGGTCACTGTCCAGACGGTCCAGCACGGTTGGCGCATAGCCCTGTCGATGTGAATTGAAATCCGAGCGCCCCATGGTCGACCCTGTGCCGTTTCTCCTAGTTCGGCTTCTTCCGGCTAGAGCGAACTTTCACGAAGGTTCTTATATACAATCTGACAATGGCTGCAGAGCATTCCAACACAACTATCGTGTGCAGTAATTATGGCAGAGGGAAATTTAAGCATTTTGGTATACAAATATATAATTTGCAACATAAATAATACGACGACAATCTAATTAAAGAAGTTATTTGGAAGGAGATAGCGGAAACACTCAATGCCAAAAGTAACTAGGGTGACTAAAATATTCAGAGCATGGTGACAACACGACACAGCCAGCACACAGTCCTGTGAGTGTGGATGGTAGCGACACGGCTGTGTAATCTGAATTTTCATAATCTTAAGTAAAGATCATTCCAGCTTAGTTTCATATTATCACAAAAAGAAAAGAGTATATAACATAATTAAACTACCTTTTTTAAACTGAAATAGGCCTATATGGATTTGTTTAATTGACCAATGGTGTTAATATTGGGCTTTAAATCTTAAGCCAAAATAATTTTAAAATGGTTGACATATGTATGTCCATAAGCCTAGATCTACTGGGTGTTTGGTTTCATTTTTTGTGTGAAAATAACTGTTAATATATACGTATGTACTGACAAAAATTGAACGTATTTGGTGAACAAATTCAACCATTTTTGGAGACTGATCCATGCCAAAGAAGAATACAGATCTGGTATACCTGATTCACGTGCCAGAACTCTCAAAATTATGCCCAATCACCAAATAACCCATTTTAAAATATTGAATTTCCTCAAAGTTTGTGTAAATAATAATAGGGCTGTGTGCGTGATGCATGATGGTTCATCATAAGGTTCATGGACCACACAATATCACGGAGAGGGCCACACGCAGCCCTTGGGCCGTGAGCTTGACGTGACCATCTTAATATGCGCTGTCCAAGATGCGACAGTTCCCTGCGATTGCGGCTGGAGCCGCGCGGCCACGTCCGCAACAGAACATGGTGACACTAGCCTCATACGACAGTCGCATGGGGTGTTTTCAAAGAGGTGACTCCGGTCGCAGTCACCAGTCGATTTCGAGATGGATGAGAGTAATTTACAGGTGATCCTAGTGACAAAATATTTGTTGATATTCTTAGGGAGGAAGAAGATGACTAAATGATTTAAATGTAGTTGACAGCGTACCTTATTATACCTTAGCCCTATTGTTATTTTAAATAGGAGATTTTATAATGTGGCACATAATGCATGATTTTGAGAAAAATCCAAAATTAAAAATAGTCTTTTGGCCAAAATTCTGAAAAACTACTTGCAATATAATATTATGAAAAAAATATGTTGTGAAGGTAAATTTAAAAAAGGCGTGTAAAACGACTTAACCTAAGGGTAAAGGATGAGGAAAGAAGACTTGAGTAAATACACAAGCGTTGGTGTTGAGAGAGGTTAGGAAGACTACATGGAAAAAATTTTTTTTACACCACCCACGTGGCCCTTGACCGACGTTTGGATATTACCTTCCTTTTAAGAGTGAAAAAATGCGTAACAAGTTTTAGACTTTTAGATGGAAAATTAGTTTCCCAAAGCCATGAGCTGGTTACTTGTAGGATGGATGTTTTATACCTTGTAGCTTTAAGCAAAGCCATGAGCTGGTACTTGTAGGATGGATGTTTTATACCTTGTAGCTTTAAGTGCTCGAGTAATACAACACAGTTTCATTGAGTGTTGTCTTAACTCGAGGATGAATACCAATGGAAATATTAATAAGTATTGTGGGCGCATTAATGACGATATCATAATATAATATAAAGATCAAAGGGGAGAGGATATTTAGCTAATCAAATAACTGCCACTGTCAATAATACAATTTGTGCTATGATCTACAATTAATTAAACTCTTGACTTTAACCCTGTATCCAACCTAACTAGGATGAGCCATTGGCAGCATCAAATCAATATAAATATAAATAATATATTTGTCGATGTTAATGCTGTGTAGGACGTAAACCCCTATACAAAAACACAATATTATTAATTTACTCAGTGGCATTTCTAATGTTGCAGGAGCCGTTATGTCCACGTAACAAACCTGGTGTACAATTTAACATGTCCCACAAAAACGATGCAGTAAGGAATTAAATCATTGCAAAATTAGTTATCTACCTTATCAACAAAATTATTATCACAAGATAGTCCATCCTCAGTAAAGGAGATGACGGTGATATGTCCGGTAGTTGGACGTTCTTTCATCCCCCCCTCCACAACCCCGACAGGATCTTTGGCTAGATTGAATCTGGAGTAAAGGAACATTATACCTTTATAACCGAATAGAATTACATAAACATTATCAAATCCTATGTAACTGCCCTCCGACTAGAAAAAGAGTGTCCTGTGTTAGAGTGGAAAGAGGCAGTGTCTCAGGCTATAAAAACGACTGGCATACGGCATTTTAAGCTCAAACATTCTAAAAGGTTAATTAAGAAGGTTGGGGCAAAAAAAACCAGATAACCCTTATTTTATGAAAAAATGTGTTTGTATGGATTTCTGGTAGTTTACCTATTGAATTAAAGATTGTTTTATAGTCAATCAAAATATAAAGGATGGCTAATATTGACGAATAATTTATTTATTTTTTATAGCTAGATTTACAGATTGTATAGACGTTTCGATATTAAAATATCCCATCTAGATCTGTGATGTTTTTCATGTTTTTGCTCCGACCTCCTCAATTCTACAAAAACAAACACAAGGAGCTGTGTAGGTCGAGGTAAGGAGAACTACAGCAAGTACAATACATGGGGGAAGGACAAAGCGTGCTGAAATGCAACAAAGTTTAAATTTTACTACACCTACAGTAACAGAGGAAGGCACAGCTCTGAAGAAAGAGAAAGTGGACGACTTGAATGCCCGGTTAATGAAGCACTTTGAGGCAAGTTGAATGGAATAGGAAGATCTGATTTTATTCAAGTTCATTTTTCATCAACAGAAAGCTATGAATGAATGAACCGGTGGAATATAGCTAAGATATTTGAGAACATTTTGAGAAGCGATCGGTTGTATGAACAATACTAACAAAATGCTAAATATTAGGTTTAAAAAATGTAAGATCTTAATTATGTAGAATATTAATTTAAGGTTATTTGGTCCACATGGAATTTTTTAATTTCCCTTATAGTATTAATATTTTGATGGTATCTGCAAATGTGTATTACTGTGCTGGTGCCAAGCTCGTAATATACTTGAAATGCAGAAAAATTAATTTCCAATAGTTTATTTTTATTTTTCATAAGTTCTATTATTTTCATGTTGCCATCCCTTTTTAATTAAATATTATATGAATCAAATAGCCAAAGCTATTATTTATGCTATTAGTAAGGATTACTCCATCTAGATATTATATTCTGAAAATTGAAAAATGACACCTGGACACGGAAATCGAACCCGGGACCTTTGGCTTAGTACGCCAATGCTCTAACCACTGAACTATTCAGGATTCGTCCCGTGCCCAGGGTCATACTTCACTCATATTTTAAGACCGAGCCTATGATGGACGTGCGTAAATCGTCGGCTACAAGTGTGTGATTATATTAATATCATGAGCTATCAGATAACGCAGCCATCTTCGACTCGGTAGTTGGCTTATTGCTGCCACTTGTACAATTATTATAACTGTACGGGTTTACATATTTAAGAATAAAATAGCCAAAGCTATTATTTATGCTTTTAGTGAAGATTACTCCATCTAGATATCCGATAGATAGCCGACGATTTCCACACGTCCATCATAGGCTCAGCCTTAAAATATGAGTGAAGAATTACCCGAAGCACGGGACGATTCCTGGATAGCTCAGTGGTTAGAGCAATGACGTACTAAGCCAAAGGTCCTGGGTTCGATTCCCCTGTTCAGGTATAATTTTCAATTTTAAGAATATGATAAATATTATATACTAATTGGTGCTAAAAAAACTTCAATTTTTTTATTAACTAAAAGAAAGTGATAGTTTATTGCCTTTTTTAATTTCTTATTTGTTTGGACTTGATGAGTTTTGAGACTGGACTACTCAAATACACAGACTTTAACAAAGTATTTGACAAGGTGAGCCATAAGTTATCTAATGGACTTTGTGCAAACCTTTTAAGAGTATTTGACAAAATCATCCATGGGAATCTAATAGCCAACTGTACAGATTTCTCCAAAGTGTTTGACAATGTGAGCCACAGGCTTCTAATGACCAACTATACGGACCTTTTTAAAATAAACATGATTTATGTATTTAGGAAGTAATCATTTTTCATAAATCGGAAATTCAAAAGATTTTTTATATTAAAAGTATCAATATATACTTTTTCATAATTTACATGGTCCATTAAAGGCAAAAGTTTCTTGTCCTAGCTATATAAATTACGACTAAAATATATTTATTAAACATATCAAGCGCCAATTAATTAATTCCGTTCTTTAAAGTCAAAACATAAGGGTGTCATTAATGGTGTTAAAACTATCTGTGATGGTCTTGTTAATTACCAGTGCATCCTTATTAAAATTGGTTTTAAATTCTCCAATTATTCCATTCTCGATCTAATTAACGAATTTGATTGAAAAAATACTTCTTCAAAATATTCTTAAAACGTCCTTGAACCCGTATGAGGCGCATACAGTATTATTAGCACCAATTGAGATGAATCAGGTATATTTTCTTGGTGGAATCATGTCATGGATATATCCAGTTAGAGTTCTTTTAGATAAATAGAAATAAAAAAATCTAAAAATTAAATCTACATTCTGAACAGCATATTTATTGAAATACACAACACTTAATTTATAAGCAATGGAGAGAGAGAAAATTGATCTTAAACATATTCATTAGTGCTGATAGTAATGTATGTGCACACATATTGATTATTATTATTATTATTATTATTATTATTATTATTATCATTATTAGCACCGCGTCTTACTACCCGTTCGGTTTATACGCACTTACGCTAATGTGCAATGGTAGGGTGATTGTGAGATGAAATGGAGGACCTGCAGTTTAACGTGGAATCCGAACCACGGTGGAGGCCTGTCATTCCTCACATTCACAAGTTGTGATTAATACACGTCCTGTCAGGGTGAAGGAAGGGTTTGGCAATCAGATAAATCTGTGCCGGGACCGAGGATTGAACCCCAGACCCTCAGCACAGAAGTCTGACACCTTAACCCTAGACCACCAGGTCACCTAACTAGTATTATTGATCATGCATTTACAGTTTTCATAAGGAAACGTTATTAGATATAATTTAAAGTATTTATAAGTCACGTCATGTGATATTTAACTGTCACTTTCGATAGATAATATCAAAACCTACAAAATAATATTGATGATAAATTAAAATATTATTATTGTAGACCGCAAATAAATGTGTTTATTTTCTAAAAGTTTTTAATATCAAAGTCTCCCAATGTTGGTCATCCTATTAAAAATTGATGAAAAGAGTGTGTAAACAATAAACATGGATCACGTTCATATTGTATCGTTCTTCACAGTTACTTTCATATCAGTAATTAAATTGCCAACTTTTGTCAGTAATTAATAGCCTGTTAATTAATCTAAGATACCCTGCACCACGGATTCAACACATAACATAGCAACGCAAAGCGCAATTAATATTCGGTCAACATTATTAATTATTATAATACAGCTAACATTTAAACTAAGACTCTCACAATCTAAAGTGAAATCTTAATAATTTACTTAACACGGTTTTTTATGTTTTTTTTTTCATTTTACTTTACTATATATCTGAGAGATATGAACTTACTCAGGTATCTTAATGGTTTTGAATGTTGGAATATTCAAAATGGTAGTGGCTATGCATTTTTTTTTGGTACAGCGTTTTACTAGCCTTTAGGGCTATCCGCTTATGTAACCTACTAATTACACTAATGGTTTTAGGGACAAGGGAGGTTGTATTTATAGGAAGTGTACCAGCATTTGCGTGGAGGGAGAGCGAAAAATCATCATCTTCATCATCATGAGCTGTTTCCAGCCTGTGGCCAGGCCTGTTTAATAAAAAGCCTCCATCGTTACTCCTGCACTATCTTCCACTCTCCTCCTCTCATTTGCACACTTGCTGCCATTTCCTCCTTGGTCTCTCTTGTGACCTATAATTATTTTGGAAAAACAACCCTCAGTACACCTGACCGGGATCCAACCCTCAATCTCCCCGTCATAGACAGTCCAGTTTATTGTGAGAGTAGCGCGTTAGACCATGCGGTCACCGACGTGGGCCATGTTATTATTTAAACGTCTTACAGCTTAGCTCAGTCGGTGATTTGTCTGTATACTGAGATGGGGTCCTGGTTTCTATTCCTGACATGGTCGAAAAATGTATCATTGGTGAAATGTGGATTTTCCCTTCCACACTGATGAATTAACAGTTGGGAACTGGATGTTTTGTCTGTTCTAAATATAAGTTAGTTTATAAATATTTTACTGATATAATCAGTCGATTCAGAATGCCCGTTATATACCTAAAATAAAAATGAAAAATCATTTAAACATATGGTTTATTATATATTACTTAAATCCTATTCAATATTTTATTACTTCCTCAATATTGACCTAGTATCCAACCTCACACCATCGGTGATAGGGAGTTCGAGGTTCGAATCTAGTATGAGTGCCATGAAGGTGGTTTTACACATGAGATCCATCCCTGTGGTTCTACTACTCCTTCTATATAATGAAGCGGATTGTGATTGTTGAGGAAATATACCCGCATTGGCGTGGAGTGCACAGTGTTGATTGTAGAGGAAATATACCCGCATCGGCGTTGAGGCACAGTGTTGATTGTAGAGGAAATATACCCGCATCGGCGTGGAGGCACAGTGTTGATTTCAAAGGAAATATACCCACATTGTCGTGGATACACAGTGTTGATTGTAGAGGTAATATACCCGCATTGGCGTGGAGGCACAATGTTGATTGTAGAGGAAATATACCCGCATTGGCGTGGAGGTACAGTGTTAATCCATAGAGGATTAGAACCCAGACCTAAAAGAAGAATATTACTAATAATTAATCACAAAATAAAGATATATTGGATAAACAAATATAAGTTTGCATGGTATTACCAAGCAAACATAAGAAAGCCAATGGAGCAAATCGAAAAGCGTGAAGCCCCCCCCTTTATTGTGGTCACGTGGTTTAAGGCGTTAAACTCACAATAAACTGGGTCACCAGGGATCGGAATATTAAGGTTGGAATCTCGGGGCATGCTGCTCTAGGTAAGGGTAAAGGCTTATCAATATTATTCTGTCCACTTTGGTGCCGGCATGGTCTAAGGCGCTACTCTCACAATAGACTAGAGTGCCAATGACAGGGTGATTGTGGTTCGATCCCGGTCGGGTTTACTGAGGGTAGTTTTTCCTAAATAGTTTCTAGATCTCTCTCCACAAATTTGAGTACACTTCCTGTAAATTCAACCTTCCTCATCCCTAAGATGTTAACTTAATTTGTACCTATGCGTATAACCCAAATAGGTAGTAAGATGCGGTGATAAAATAATATATGTATGTATTGTTTTCGTATTTTCATCCCAAGCTAGTGCTATTTAATTTAACATTAGCTATCCTTCTAATCTTTACTTCTTAGATTAAGTTATTAATAATCTTGACGTGAAGCGCATTTATTTACAAAAAAAAAAAGAGGGTGAAAGTGGAAACTATAATACGAATACCATAATTTTCCTAAAATAACTTCATTAATTTCTACAATGAACCAGATGTTGTTCCTGGAAAACTTCTTGAATGCATTTGAGGGAGATGTTTTATCACTTCAAATAGGCCTACATTAAGATCCCATTTCATGGCCGATCAACCAGGAAACTAGATACAATATTACGCTTGACCATAACACAATATAGAAAGTGTGGTGTCATGCGTTGTCCCTTGAAAACAGCGAAAACTGGGATCAGGTTATTCACAATAAAATAATTATTTTTCAAATTCATTGTATTTTTAAATAATGGTTAATTTGCTTCATTTATGTCTAATCCACTGTTTTTCAAAAAAATATAATTCAGAAAACTACGCCATAATACGATGTATGATAACTACCTAAGTTTGGTACCATCCAGGGGGTGAGATGGGCTCTCAAGATGGTCATTCCATAGCAATTTGAAAACTAAGCGACGCAGGTCTTGAAACAGAAGATCGATCAACTGCTCTCGCTACACCCTTTCAGTGAGTTGCATCTTTTAACTAGCCTTAGTTCAGTTAGGTTAATCAAATCGTCGATTGAGATAGTTTTTTACCAAGTACTGCGCAAATGGCGATACCGCCTTACCACTGACAGATTTGTTCTGGGACTTATCACAATATTCTGTTCATTTGATTATTATATCCGACAATATGATGGTTGTAACAAACTAAGTGATAAATGAAGGGTCTGGTCATTTTATGATCATATTTTCTGTCTAGTTTGAAAGATATATCCAACAAAATTATTGTTGTCACAAACAAACTGATAAATAAAGTGTTTGGTCATTTTATGATTACATTTTTTGTCTAGTTTGAAGAATAAACCCAACAATATGATTGTTGTCACAAACTAAGTGATAAATGTAGGGTCTGGTCATTTTATTGTCACATTTTCTGTCTAGTTTGAAGAATATACCCAACAATATGATTGTTGTCACAAACTAAGTGATAAATGAAAGGTCTGGTCATTTTACTGTCACATTTTCTGTCTAGTTTGAAGAATATAACCAACAATATGATTGTTGTCACAAACTAAGTGACAAATTGAGGCTTTTATATCTAAACTATCAGATCCAAGTGTGAACTTTATGTATACAAATTAAATCAGTACTACAAGCAGTGTCATGTATTGTTGCCAGGATACAAAGACATTATTATAACTGTATTTGTGATACAATCTTTCTATCTAGGTTCTCATTTGAACAACCATACATCATCTATGCTCTGCATATCTCACATTGTTGTTACCTGGCGAATGATTATTCTACTGAGTTATGAGAACCATTCACAGGAACAGCGTTAACAATATATATCCACACTGTCAACACGCCACACCATACGACTGACTTGAACTATATTATAGTTGGATCGCCGTAGGAAAAACATTTTGGAACAAATTAAAAAAGAAGTGAACTATTTAAAATTGACATAATCATTTTAAAAATTTTAAACTGACTCACTCTCTCAAAAATGGTGGCTGTATAACACATGGCTTTGTGTATTAACAAGATAAAGTATATATTATCGTTATATAATTTCATATTAGGTTTTAGCTTATGGCAACTCGGCTATAGTGACGTAGACGAAATACGAGGGAAAAGGAAGTTGCATTTATGCATGGGAAAACTAGACGACTGATTAGGATGGGAAATTATTGAGGTTGGAATGTTGGAAAGAAGAATAGTAAAACATAGGATGTTCATATGCTCCATCGCTTACTACCCGTCCGGGATATCAACAGGTTTATACCTCATGGGGTGGAGAATATAAATGTAGAATGTATAGGAAATGTACCTGCATTTGAGCCCAGTAATAGTGGAAAACCAATTAGGAAAAATTTACTCAGTTTAACCAATCGGGAATTAAACAACCACCAGCCAACCAGACAAGAGGAGACTACTTGTTCACCGTCATAGATATTTCAAAGTGTTTCCTATCTTAGCCATTGACTCCCGAATGCCCAGTAGCTGTAAGCTATCGGAATCTAATTGTCACATACAGGGCCATATTACATAGTAATTAATAAAGTGATTCCTCTTCAGAGAACTATTTCCTATAACAAAACAAGCCAAAAATGTAACAGAGGAAAAGTCATCTTCACTTATATGCAGATAATGTCATATGATCTTCATTTGTTACTTTTGATACAAAAAATCTTTACATATTTATTTATACTAATAATCTAGTAAAACGTCATCAATATTGACTGCAAAAAAAGTTTGTACTTTATAAATGATTTTCACTACGGTAATCCTACTAATATATTTATTTATTTATTTAGCATCGCGTCTTACTACCCGTTCGGGTTATACGCTTAAGGACTAATTACACTAATGGATTAGGAATTGGGAAGGTTGAATCTAGAGGAAGTTAACCCGAATTTGCGTGGAAGGAGAGTGGAAAACCATTTAGGGAAAACCACCCCCAGTTCACCCGACCGAGATTCGAAACCTCGATCTCCCCGTCCTCGGAGGTCTAGCTCAACACGACTGGCGTGTTAGCTTACTACGCCACCGAGGCGGGTTTTACTAAGATAAAATGTTTGTGATTATGAGGCATATGTTGAGGTTAGTGATTTATTTTGTACCAGCTGCCTAGATATTCGTGAAAGTCGTTGGTTCGAATTTTCGATATTTTGAATTTTTTTAGATATCCTTTGAACTTTGAATTTAAATTTATATATATATATATGTATATATATATGTATATATGTATATATATGTATATATGTATATATATGTATATATATATATAGAGAGAGCGAAAACAAAATTTGGCAGTTCGTTTTGTGCCATTTGAAATCCTTAGATATTACCCTTTCGGATACGCGTATATCAGTGATAAAAAACTACTTGTACAGTTAACAATGTGGTAAATTTAGTCAGTGTCGTCTAGCTTGATTTTCTGGTAAGGAAAAGGTCGGGTTTTGAATCCTGGTCAGGTTTAAATGGGAGTTTTTTTTGTTAAATGGTTTTCACGCTCTCTCCACGTGAATGCTGGTACACTTTATTTAAATATTGCCTTCCTCATCCTTACTTCCCTAGCGTAGATAATATGCGATTAGCCGAAGGGCTAGTAGAAGGCGAAACTTGGAGAGGATACGGAGGGGTAGGGGGGAATCCTATTAAATGGAAGTGTAAAAAAAACTTAAATATTGGGAACTCGTCAATAAATCAAGCCATTATTCGATCTGAACTTCATTCTAGTCGATTCCACATCGCTCGCTCCTTGCAGCTACATTATCCACCTGTTGAGTCATGTATGGATATACCTATATATATAATTCTAGTTTTCCTTGAATCTGACAAGTCGACAAAAACAACTAAACACTTTTTTTTCCCCCTCTTTTTATATTTCTTGGAATATGCCGCGCAATGCAACACGCACACGGACGTGTTTCCAAGTTTTCATGAAATAAAAGTTGTTTCGAAAACTTGTTGTAAGTTCTCCGATGACCCCCCCTCACCCCTCTTTCCAAACTCTCTCTCTCTCTCCACCCCTCTCCGTCCCACCTATCACTCTCCCAAAAAATTGTGGTCCGCGGCGCCCCCTGTCTTTAGTTTGGGTTACCGGCACCTCGGGGCAAAATGCATTCGGAAATGTTGGGGTCGACCTGAGGGTAAAAACGAATTATATCGCATAGGCCCCCTTGCCCCCACCAAACCACTCGATGAGAATTTTGAGAAATCCGCAACTTTACTATACCACGTTATGAAAGAGAGCTCTTAGAAAAAATATTCGTATGTAATCAAATGTATAGACTTATAACAATAGATAAATATACGTACGGTACATACATTTAAATTTGTTAATGTATAGTTTATTACCAATATAAAACTTAATGTATAACTATTTATAGCTATTTCTAAACATTTCAATATATATAATATATGTTTATATATGTATACATTTACAAATATGTATATAGACCTATTCATAAATACATTTCTATTTGGGGTGTGCGAGTAGTAAAAAATTCGAGTTCTAGTCGAGATTTAGTAGCTTATAGAACTCGATTCAAAGATTTTTACAAAACTCGAAAAATTTGAGTACTTAGAACTTTCGGTATTTTCCTCGAAAACTCACAGTTTAATTAATTTGGTTCAATTTTGAGACATAATTTCATAGAAAATAGAATTCCTCAATATTTAATTTTGTCTAAATAAAAAATATTACACTTCTAATTAATGTATATGATCTTAAGAAAAATTATGTTTATAATTATATAGATGGTTTATGGATGGATCTAGTACAGAAATTCAACTTGAAATATTTATTTTACAAATGGTACTCTATAAGTTATTACTCGAACTCGAAAAAACTCAGTATTTTCATTCAAACTCAACTTGAAATGAAAAATACTTGCGTTATCTGATATCTAATGATCTTAATTGATCACTCAAATGTAACTGACAATTTCCACACGTCCATCACAGACTCTGTCTTAAGATACGAGTGAAGAATGACCCTGGACACGGGCCGATTCCTGGATAGCTAAGTGGTTAAATCATTGGTCTACTAAGCCCAAGGTCCCGGTTTCGATTCTCGTGTCCAGATGTCAATTTTAAAATTAAAAAATGTCTAGAACATCTCGTGTATTTTATGAATGTGGAGATTAAACCCATGGTGCGTGTCCAACGTGAGTTTAGATAGGTACAGGAGCTCCAAGGTGAGTTTATAGAGGTACAGGAGCTCCAAGTTGAGCTTACAGAGGTACATGAGCTCCAACGTGAGCTTATAGAGGTACAAGAGCTCCAACGTGAGTTTATAGATGTACAGGAGCTCCAACGTAAGTTTATAGAGGTACAGGAGCTCCAAAGTGAGTTTATAGAGGTACAGAAGCTCCAACGTGAATTTATATAGGTACAGGAGCTCCAACGTGAGTTTATAGAGGTATAGGAGTTCCAACGTGAGTTTATAGAGGTACAGGAGCTCCAAAGTGAGTTTATAGAGATACAGGAGCTCCAAAGTGAGTTTATAGATATACAGAAGCTCCAACGTGAGTTTATAGAGATACAGGAGCTCCAACGTGAGTTTATAGAGAGACAGGAGCTCCAAAGTGAGTTTATAGAGATACAGGAGCTCCAAAGTGAGTTTATAGAGGTACAGAAGCTCCAACGTGAATTTATATAGGTACAGGAGCTCCAACGTGAGTTTATAGAGGTATAGGAGTTCCAACGTGAGTTTATAGAGGTACAGGAGCTCCAAAGTGAGTTTATAGAGATACAGGAGCTCCAAAGTGAGTTTATAGAGATACAGGAGCTACAAAGTGAGTTTATAGAGATACAAGAGCTCCAAAGTGAGTTTATAGAGGTATAGGAGCTCCAACGTAAGTTTATAGAGGTACAGGAGCTTCAACGTGAGTTTATAGAGGTACAGGAGCTCCAACGTGAGTTTATAGAGGTACAGGAGCGTTATGTAACTCGAAAACTGAAGGAGGAAAATCCAAGGCCGTTCTCAGAAATTTAATTTGGGCTGGTGATGGTTTGTGGTCTAGTCCCCTAATAGAAGAAATCCTTTTTTTTATTTACTTTTTGTCACCGCATCTTACTATCCATTCGGGTTAACATACGTAGACCTACTAATTAAGCTAATGTCTTAGGGATGAGAGGGTGGAATTAAGATGATGTTTACCTGCGTTTACGTGCGTAAATAATGGAAAACAATTTAGGAATAAACATTCTCAGAACACTTTACCGAGATTCTAACCCCGATATCCCCATCATCGGAAGTCCAGTCTGTAACCATAGTGACTTCTTAGCTTAGAATATACGGCCTCAGTAGCGGGTGAATCCCTCTCAAAAGACATTTTTTACTTTATAAAATCAAGAGAAAGTAACTTTCTGTAATTGTGAAAATTTTTGACCCCGAGATTATGATGAATCTTTTACGTTTTGTGTGTGTCCGAATCCAAACCAGTGGATTTTACAGTTTTGTCTGTTCCCATGTCTGTCTGTTTCCAGCCACAGATCTGAAACAGTTTGGTGGAGTTGGTTCAAACTTGATATTTAGATGTTAACCTATGGGAACCTGGCCCTTAAATTAAGGTTAGTTTATTTGTAAGTTTTTAATTCCAGATTTTTCGAAAAATTGATTAAACAATCTTGTTTAAAATGGATATATAGAGAGTTTGACCTCCCAAATAGCACTGTATACTTGGTAGTTGGGTAAACATTTGTTAAAGGCTTGTTCATGAGTGATTTTCAAAAATTAAAAATATTTTAAAAATAGATCTAACGATTTTGTTTAAAATGTATATCTGATTGGGTTAGGGATAGTTTACTGATGATTTTTTAAAATTTTAATATTAAAAAATTGGTCTATATTCACTTCAGCGAGGTTTTAGATTTGTGCAATATAAAATGTTCAGGTAAAGTCGGTCTTTATCGTTGTTTCTATCTCATTTTAGCATCAAGCAGCGAGTAATACCTAGGTCCATATCACCTCAGTACAAGACTTGTTAAGTCTCTACGTCCATCTGTCCTTCTGTCCCCCTCCCTGCCCCGCTCAGCCGATCATCCTCCTGCCATCTGCCTGAGTGAGGTAGTGAGGCCTGTTCAGTTCTCACGCCACGCTGTCACATGCAGAGAGTCGAACCTTTGTGTCAGGAAGACCTAACGGAAGGTTTGTAGCTGGCTACCACTAAGCCAACTCTTTCTCAATACTGTCAGACACGTAGATATGGACGAACAAGGTTCTATGGTCTAAGGCATCACTCTCGCAATAGAATAGACTGTCGATGACAGGGAGATTGGGGTTCAATTCCCGGTTTGGTGTATTGAGGGTGACTTTTAAAATATGTTTTTCCACTCTCTTTCCACGCAAATGAGGTACAGTTCTTCTAAATCCAGCCTCTCTAATCCCTTACTCACTAGCCTAATTGGTACATATGTGTATATATAATTTAGCACCGCGTCTTACTACCCATTCGGGTTATACGCTTAAGTACTATTTACGCTAATGGGTTAGGAATTGGGAAGGTTGAATATAGAGGAGGTGAACCCGAATTTGCGTGGAGGGAGAGTGGAAAACCATTTAGGAAAAACCACCCCCAGTTCACCCGACCGAGATTCGAAACTCGATCTCCCCGTCCTCGGCAGT
>CABFWO010000170.1:198813-244292 GCA_902155825.1 Timema genevievae | reverse complement strand
GGTCATATGTGTATAACCTGAACAGGTAGAGAGACACGGCGCTAAAAATCCGTGTCGTAGGGGCTTTGGACTACCTCCTTACTAATTTCAACTAATACAACATTTAATTAAAATTAAAAATAATTATTCAAATGCATCAATTGACATATTAAAGGTTCCTGATTCGATTACTACGTCCAAGTTGTCATTTTGTTTATTTATATGAAATTAATTTCAGCATCAGAGCTTACGTTGTGGACAACCATCACATATCAGTTTATGATACACATGAAATAATTTAAATCACTATTTCTTTAAATATTAATTGTGTGATGTTTGGAATAGTGGACTGTGACGTCAATAGAGAGAAGTTGAATGTTTTATTAGTATAATAAAAATTAAAATATTGGTTTTACAACCTATTATTGCAATTACTTGCTGCAGATTAGGCAGTCAAATCATTAATACAGATGATAATGTTTATAAATTGAACAAAATGAAGTGACAAGTAGTTAAATTACTAGCAAATTGTAGGTATAAAATTGATTTTGATTTAATTCGTGGGTAAAGATTTTAAAACAACTGAATTGTTTGGATTATAATTTAAAGTAGAAGAGTTAGTTATATAAAATTGGTTTGAAATATTAAAATTAATGAAAATTATTTAATTATTTTATATAATAATACTATATTAAAAAACCCAAATGTAACAAAATTATTTTTAAATATTGAATAATATTGAGGATTATTATAATTCCTTAAAAATTTTTTAAGAAAAATAAGTTGAAGTGATTTCACCAAAAAGTTTATCTCAGGCACAAACAAACCAGAGGGGTATAGTATTTAGAAAATAATATATATATATATACATATAAGTTATATATAGATACATAAATTCGTAATATTAAATGAATATCATCGGCTAGTCCCTGTATTAAACATAAAGTTAGCATAGTTTGTTTTGGTGGTGAATAAATGGGGGTGGGGGTGGAGTAGGAGGGGTTAAGGTCCTTATCTTAGCTAGAAATTTTGAGGGCTAGACTTCATAAATAGTTTATTACTTATCTCCACTCATATGCGGGAACATTTCTTCAAACTCTACCTTCCTAATCTATACCCCTATTAGTGTTGTTAGAGTAGTATTGCCTTATCTAAGAGTTCCCAACCTGGGGATCCACGAAGAGCCCAGTTGGGATCCACAAATCACCGGTTGAAGAAGACTAACTTATATTAGTTTGTCTTGTGACTCCACATAGAAGATGATTTTTCCTTCAATACCGTTGTTGGACTTTTGGTTTCAGGCTTCCTTTGTGTACCGCGATGTTTCCAAAAGTTCAATAAAGGACATTATGCCATTTTCCACCACTTATCTGTGCGATACAGCATTCTCGGCTCTTGTGAATATCTCGGCTGATGATCGAAAAACACCGCCAAACATCACATTAGGTGAGTACTAAACTTATGTTAAATATCATCGCACAGACTCCTTTAAAACAACCCATTTTTAATAATAATACAACATCTAATGTTATTTATTTCATTAACATGGAATGGATAATGGGTTATTTTGAGTACAAGACATGTGTGCCGATGTTTTTAGATATACCTGATGTGGCAGGGGAATGTAGTGGGGGTATACGAATAATAAGAGGTGATGGGGTAAAACCAATAACTTGAAAGGTTATCTAATAAAGTTTTAAGTTTTACCAGGCTGTCAAAACAAGTCATGTTCCTATCCTTTGACTCGAAATCAATCATTTTGATTTCACAACACATTCAAATTTAAGAATTTAAACCTAAATAGGGCTCAACTCCACGATGTATTTCTTGGTGAATTGAGCAACCTTTAAAAGCGAAACGTATTAACGATATTCCCAGTAGAACAATACCTTATAAGCCACAATGGTGGTCATGCGGTCTGATAAATTTAGTTCGCAATTGACTGGAAATTTGGTGACGTGAAAACCAGAGTGCATCTACCCTTTAATGGCAATCTAGTTTATAAATAGGCCTATATAAATTCTACCTTACTTAACCCCATCCCATTAGTATAATTAAATGCGTACAACCGTACGAGAGGTAAGATGCGAATAACTATTTTTAAATAAAAATAGTGCTTTGTGTTATGATTTAATAATAATAATATTTAGCACCGCGTCTTACTACCCGTTCGGGTTATGCGCTTATTATTTATCGATGGGATCTTTAACTCTAAAAATTGAATCAAATTTTCTTTATAACTACTGTCCAAGGATTTTATTTATCATTTTATTTATTTATTTATTTGCTAACATGGCAAGCTATGATTTATAATAAACTGTGGTAATATGATCTAGGAAGTCAGCTTCCTTCTACGCTAATGAGGATGCACTTTTTATAGACAACCTTTTTCATCACTCTTAGATTGGGCCAATAATAACCCTTGTTTTGGCTGTAATAATTAAAAAATATATGTTTAACCACTGAGCTAAGGGTCCTTGGTTTGATTATTGGCATGGTATGAAAATATATCAGTGGTTAATCAAGGGTGTCTCCTTTTAAAGTGATGAATTGATGATGGGGGAACTGGATGTTGCGCCTTGTCAAGTGTAAAGTTAGGTTGTAGGTCGTGTTCTAATAAAATCTACTGGTTTAGATATTGTAGGTTAAATACACCTAGTAGTAAAATAAATTTAAAAATTAAGGGAAAAAAAGTGATATTATTTAAGGTATTTAACTAGAATTTTATATACAAACAAATTGATTATACATATCAGCACACGACTTACAAACTAAATTAATTTGATACAGTACACCGTACAGTACACAATAGAGTCTATATTGTTATCAACTTGTTAGGAGGATGAACTTGTATGTAAATAGTAAATATCTTCATCAGCACCACCCAGAATCGAACCGAGGTTGATCCCTCTAATCAGCAAGCTAAAGTGACGTAACTTTTACATTTTGTTACATATCATTTTCGTGCTCTACGTATTAGAGCAAATACCTCGTCTGGGATACCCGCTTATTTACACTAATGAAGTAGAGAAAGTAATGATGGAATATTGAGCGCTGAGGAAGATATGGAAATCAGTTAGGTAAAAATCCAAACAGAATTCGAACCCTGATCTCTTCACAGGCAAACCAGACAAGGTGAAGCTGACGCTTTTGTTTTACACAAATAAGGTTTACTTGAAAAACTCAACAAATTCGTTAAATACATAGTTGTTTATGTAACATTTAAAACTTAAACCTTAATCTTGGAAAGCTGTCTGGTAAAGGAGATCGTCCACTAAAACTTTCCTTTGATTTCCGTTTTAGACAATCTATAATTATTTCCGTCCTAGCATTGTTTCCCCTTCAAGTGTGGGTGTAGTGATACACGACTCAACAAAATAAAATTAAAAAAACATTTGAAAAAGAAGACAGTAAAAGAAGCATTTTCCTTGTGTTTGTGTAGGAGGGGTCAAAAGATCCTTGAAACATCGACCAATCCCCAATGCATGTTTCTTCGACTGGACATGGCGGCTTCACATAGGGTTTCTTCATTTGCTTTCTCTCTTCTTACACTTTTTGTTTGTTTTATTTCTAATACTTACTACCCTACTTCTCTTTTTATTCGCCTCACTCTTCCTTGGCAGTAAATTTTCAAGGGAGCAATATGTATGCAAAGAGAAACAGAAGACTCGGTCTATATTTAGAGGTACAAGACGATGGTAATGCATCATAGAACTATACCGTTCCATTAAAAAGTCAGCCAAAAAGTAAGGTATGAAAAATGGTTCTAAAAAAAATTGAAGGTTTCCCTCTCTCTTTCTGTTTCTTGGAAAGAAGAACATACATAGCATTCTTTATAGTGGTTTAGTTATTTTATTACTGATCGCGTGGTACAGTTTTATGTCGGCAAAGATTTGCAGACGAGCTACATTCTTGGAACACGATGACTGCCCCGGTGAGCTGCACATATATAGGTATCCAAATGGCTGAATAAATATTTCTCTAGACAACCCATTTTTAATCGGCAATAATTTATGAGTTATCAGACACCAGTCGTTAACGCATACATCTAATGAGCTGGTCTCCTTTTCGATTTCTGGCATGGGTGAAAAATTAAATGTATTAGTATGTAATTGTGGTTTTCCACTTTTATATTGAATTGAATTGACTTTGTGTTTATTATAAAAGTTTGTTCGTTATTCATGTGCTAATGTACTATACTGCCGATGAAGGAGAGATTGATGTTCGAATCCCGTTCGGGTGTGAGGGTTGTTTTTCCAAAATAGTTTTCCACTCTTTACCACCACGCAAATGCGGGTACACTTCCTCTAAATATAGCCTTCCTAATCTTTAAAACCATCAACGCAATTAGTACATAACCCAAACTGGAAGTAAGACGTGGTGTGAAGGAAATACACTTCGAGTAGCGATAAAAACTCTACATACAAACTTCTATTCAACAGACACAGCTACCTTTAAAATATTCCTTTCCAAGGGTCAAAGTTGACACTTCCATTTTGACACCTACAATAAATAGCCTTCACATCTTCGAAACATTTCGAAGGAAGAAGAAGAAAACTTCAATATTATATATTTAAACATTTGATTGTTTTCAGAAAATCTAACCTAACGATATTTTAACACCGACTAGTGATTAAATTATGTAAGTTACCCAAGAATACATACATAGTTACACTTGTTGAATATCTATCATGAGCATAGCGACGTTAGATGAGAAAATTTATAAATGAAGAGATACAGTGGTTACTAAATCCAGGACACTCTTTACAGATATTCAAGAACTGTTGAGATTACTATGTGAAGAGAATATATCTCTATGTTTGTACTGGAGAAATGTTTTATTTATTTTTGGCCAAAAAGTGTTTCTATAAAAACTGCAGAACCACTAACCTTTTCTCGCGTTCCCTACATCCCCAAAGCAATAAAATGTCAAGGGTGGTTTTAAGTATCAAAATATGTTTGTATTTTCTCTAAAAGTTATTCCAATATATAGTAAATTCTTGAGAAAATCAATATAAAAGTTTACTGATTCTAATTGAACTGGAGTGTTTTTTAATTAATCATCGCTCGATGAAGCTGTGTAGTGCTGACTTAGCTCAAAATCACATTGTACAGTGCAATGATACATCTTTGCGCAGTTTCCCTCTTCACATCATCATCATCATCATCATCATCAACTGTTTCTAGCCTTTGGCGGGGTCAGTTTAGTAAAATGCCTCCATCTTCCTTGATCCTTGCACCAATCTTTCTCCTTTGTCACAATGGTTGAGAGTATTATTTCTTTTACTGTGTCACATAACAAAGTTAATATTGTTATTGATATTTTTAGGAATTGATAATATTTATCAAAAGTGACATTTGGACATCACGTGATTTGACGTATGAATAAGTGAAATTAATCAATTATATCTAAAAAAACCTTTGACTGCTTGTTTGTACACAAAAGGCCAATTGTATCTCTTAGGGGGCGGCCAGAATGGGCCAGCGAGCGACTAAAATATAAAATAGAACACATTGGTTGTAATGAGAGGTGGCCAGACTGGAGTGAGCGCGCTCGACCCGGTACAGTCTAGTTTACAGGCGCTAGGCAATATTATAGTATGTTGGTCCATTGAGTGTTAGGAAAACTTCTCATTTTGACATTTTTATTAATATCGATAGGTTTAGCACACTTGCTACTAACGGCCTAGTATAATTGGTAAGAATAAACCATACCTATATGTATAAAACTGATGTTAAAATACTTCAATATTATCAAAGTAGGCCTTTACAAATAAGAATCACCTAGACGTAAAATCAATCAAAGCGTATGTACAAATATAAAAATGAAAATAGTTTAAAATATGTGTTTATAAAATAATTTATAAAAACTAAACGACAGTCAGTAAGGGCTTAATTTCAATAATATAATTATGTTAAGATCATAATATTTTACAAGATTCGGAATAGAATTCAAAATTAATGATTTGTTGTTAAAATGAAGATTCTGATTCTTAGAATAATGTATTCGACTTTAACTATTAATCCAAAAGGATTTCTAAAATATTTTGGAATGGGTCATTAAAGACAACAACTTCCTAAAATCGTTTAAAATGAGCTATTATAGCCTATTACCTACTAAAATAATCCAAAACTATAATAAGTTTACAATTAGTACTATCTATATTTTATTTGAATCCCACCCGACTCAAAGTGGAGACCTAATCACTTTCACGCGCCGTACAGAAGGAGATAAACCTATCAAGAAAATTATCCCGCCTTTTACCTTCATTTTAATATTGGTAAAAAAAAATTCATAATGGATTTGTAATCATTAGTTTAACGGTTTCATTATTTGTAAAACGTATGCTTAAAGCCTATGGATTCACATTTCTCTTTGATGTAAAAAACACTAATAAAAAAGATAGATCATCACCTAGTTTATCTAATTGATATATTTTTTTAAAGGGGTTTAAGTAAAACGTAAGTACTCTTGTTTTTTTGTGGTTTGACTTTGTATTATGATAAGACACATACAAAGCTAAATATTTGGTATATCTTCATTTTTATTAATCTTAGATGTTAGTTTTATTAATATGAACGAACGCTAAGAGGAACAATCTACCAGCTTGTCCATACTGCCTCTTCTAAGAAAATAATTCAATGATAATAATTTGAATTAACAGTAAGTTAACAATTGTAATGATTTGTAATTTTTAACATAAAATTAATAACAATTTTTTAGTAATTCTCTCTTCTACTCCATCTTAGGTCTCTCTACGTGCTCAGCTCTCTCCACGTGCTCAGGTCTCTCTACGTACCCAGCTATCTCCACGTGCCCAGCTCGTCCCACGTGCCCAGCTATCTCCACGCTCTCAGCTCTCTCCACGTGCTCAGCTCTCTCCACGTGCTCAGCTCTCTCCACGTGCCCAGCTCGTCCCACGTGCCCAGCTCTCTCCACGCTCTCAGCTCTCTCCACGTGCTCAGCTCTCTCCACGTGCTCAGCTCTCTCCACGTGCTCAGCTTGCTCCACGTGCTCAGCTCTCTCCACGTGCCCAGCTCTCTCCACGCTATCAGCTCTCTCCACGCTCTCAGCTCTCTCCACGTGCCCAGCTCTCTCCACGCTCTCAGCTCTCTCCACGTGCTCAGCTTGCTCCACGTGCTCAGCTCTCTCCACGTGCTCAGCTCTCTCCACGTGCCCAGCTCTCTCCACTTGCTCAGCTCTCTTCACCTGTTAATCTAACCTCAACTCTGGAGAAATGCCACCTTTTTTGAGGATTGCGCCTAGGTTCGTATCTTACGCTCTTCGCGATGTCCAACACGTCACAGAGGGGAGGAGAGGTGAGGTTATAGGATTGCTGTATATAAAGGTTTCAAGTTAGTTTCAAGTTTTGTTAGATCACGCGTGCACATGCAATTTTGAGTCGGCCAACTGACAGCTCCGCGCGCACCAGCCGACTGAATGAATAGTTGGTCGATTGAAATGTCCGCGAAAGTGCAACCCTAAAGTTGTCCAACTAACCCTTTTCCACCAGTCCTGGTCTGGTAATCCGTCAAAGAAAATTGAAAAGGAAGAAACAGTATTGTATACATCCATTATCAAGTCAACGAGTACTTAAAGGTCAATTATACAAGTCGTATAATGATTTATTGGCTCATCTAAATACATTTTTCATTTACTATAGAACGAGTATAAGCAGTTTGATGAAATTTGTTCCTCTTAGGACATTCAATAACCAATAAGAACTCCAAATTGAGAGATTGCATCCCTCCAGAAGAAAGACTGTAAATTACGTTGAGATAAGAAAACATGTGCCCACATTTGTTATAATGTAATTTATTTATTAGATACAAATGGTTTTACATTAATAATTTTCCTATTACAAATTGAATAGTTCTGAAGAATTGTTTTCTGATTCACAACTAGTAGCATTCAGCGTCCATTTCTCTTGATTCAAATCAAAGAAAACTATTCACTAAAATACAAATTATCTTCAAATGTAGACTCGAATAAGAGAGGAGAAGACTGAAGTCGGACAACTCTTTGTTGCATGTGCGTGCGTGCGCTCACATGTGGGTCAATGACGCAACTAAACAGTTGGCTGACTCAAAATTGCATGGGCCTTAAGAAATAACTTGGTCGACGGAAAAATTGTATCAAGACAAGTTTCATGTATGTATACGTCAATTCATGTGATTTTAAGCTGTCACTCTTGATAGATCATCCTAGAAAATAGTACTCGTTATAGCACAGCATTTTACTACCCGTTCGATCAGTACGCATACTTACTCATTAAGGTAATGTGCTAGAGTTGAGGAAGGTAGTATTTAGAGGAAGTGTACCACCATTTACGTTTAGACTGGAAAATCATTTAGAAAAAAACCACCCAACTGGGATTTCAACCTCGTTCTCCACGTCATGGGCCGCCTATTTTATTGCAAGAGTGACGTCTTAGATCATGTGACCACCGAAGGGGGTCAAAAAATAGTACTTATAGTATAGTGAAATAATATCAATGTTAACAGCAAAAAAAGTTTCATGTTACAGGACAGTTACAAGAGCTTTTTTTTAACACCGCGTCTTACTACCCGTTCTGGCTATACGCTATAATACTGATTATGCTAATGGTTTTAGGGATGAGGAAGGATATATTTAGAGGAAGTGTACCCACATTAGCGTGGAGGGAGAGTGGAAAGCCATAATAAAAACCACCCTCAGTACACCCGAGCAAGATTCGAAACCCAAGCTATCCATAATCGGCAGTGTAGTCCAACACGAGAGTAGCGCGTTAGACCTTGCGGTCACAGAATCGAGTTACAAAAGTCGCTAAAGCTACTTTCATAAGCCCAATTATAATATTATTGTCAAATTTCTGACAAATAGCTTCAATTACAATAACATAATAAAGATTAAATACCTATATTTTGAATCAAATAGCCAAAGCTATTGTATTTTTGTTTTAGTGAGGATCTACTTGCAACTAGATAACATTTTATGAAAATTGAAAAACTACACCCCGACACGGGAATTTAACCCCGGACCTTTGGTTTAGTACGCCAATGCTCTAACCACTGATTCTTAAATATTCGATCCCATACAATTATAATAATTGTACGAATGGTAGAAATAAGCCAACTACCGAGTCGAAGGTGGCTGCGTTATCTGATAGCTCGTGGTCTTAATAAAATTATTATTATATACTTACTATAAACTTTGCCTTAAAATATGATTGAAGAATGGCACTGGGCACGGGACGATTCCTGGATAGCTCAGTGGTTAGAGCATTGGCGTAATAAATCAAAGCTCCTAGGTTCGATTCCCGTGTCCAGGTGTCATTTTAAAATTTTCAGAAACTATCTATATTTTATTAATATTGATAGCAAACAAATATTCGCCACATGTTCTAAAGCCGCGCTCCTTCTTTCTATTCCACTGTAGTAATGTTCATAAGAGAAAAACAGAGGCTTTGAGTCAGACTGAAAGCTACTCGGGAAATTAACACACGTGTGATGTATTCTTGTTGTCTTCAAAGAAATCATAACAAATGAAATATTAATACTCTGTATGCTTGGAATTACTTGATAATATTATTAAGAGGAACCAATGTTATCATTGGACCTAGATGTCATCAACAAATTTGTTTATATTTACTAATTCTAATCAGTGGCGCAGGAACGTTTTTATTTGGGGGGGTAGAAATAATCCTGTGCTTTTATAAGGGATAACATTTTTGAGATTAAAAAAAGACCAGAGAAATGTAATACACCTGTCCCTCGCACTACGTGAGTGATTGGTTCTGATAAATAATCGCGTAACACGAAAACGCAAGTGAATTGATTTTAACCTGGATGAAATAGGGATTACTCCAAAGGAAAAAAGTAAATAAAAACCTAAAACTTGTAAATGAATGCAATTTTTATTAATTTATCTAACTTGTACAATGCTATAGGTAGCCTACACCTATTGTGAATCTTCAATCCCCTGAAATTTGTAAACAAACACAATTTTTAATTAATTCATCTAATTCATACTATGTCTACAAGTACACCTACTCTTAATCTTCAATTGCATGATAAATTAACTAGATTTGGCAAACTGGGATTATCACTAGCTTGTTCTGACAGTAGGCTCCTGCTCTCTTGACAGCCCTGGGACGGGAAGATCTTGCTCTCTTGAAGGCCCGGGGACTGTAGGCTCTTGCTCCCTTGATGGCCCTTGGACGGTAAATTCTTGCTTTATTGATGGCCCTTGGACGGTAAGTTCTTGCTTTCTTGATGGCCCTGGGACGGTAAGCTCTTGCTCTCTCGAAGGCCCTGGGACGGTAAGCTCTTGCTTTCTTGATGGCTTTTGATGGCTTTGGGACGCTAAGCTCTTGCTCTCTTGATGGCCCTTGGATGGTAGGCTCTTGGTCTATTGAAGGCCCTGGAATAGTATGCTCTTGAACTCTTGAAGGCCTTGGGATGGTAGGCTCTTGCTCTCTTAAAGTCCCTTGAACTGTAAGCTCTTACTCCTTGGAAGGCCCTGGGATGGTAGGCTCTGGTAGGCTCTTGCTCTTTTGAGGGCCCTGGAACACTAAGCTCTTGCTCTCTTGACGGCTCTTGGACAGTAGGCTCTTGCTCTCTTGATGGCCTTTGGATTGTAGGCTCTGGTAGGCTCTTGCTCTCTTGAAGTCCCTGGGACTGTAAGCTCTTAAAGGCCCTTGGATGGTAGTCTCATGCTCGCTTGAGGGCCCTGGAACGCTAAGCTCTTGCTCTCTTGACGGCCCTTGGATGGTAGGCTCTTGCTCTCTTGACGGGCCTTGGATGGTAGGCTCTGGTAGGCTCTTGCTCTCTTTAGGACCCTGGGACGGTAAGTTCTTGCTCTCTGAAAAGCCCTGGGACGGTAAGCTCTTGCTCTCTGGAAGGCTCTTGCCTGACAGCTCTTGCTGTCGTGAAGTGTCCTGGGTCGTTAGACTGAGGATTTTCAACTTTTTTTGATGAAACTGTCAAGACTTCAGCTGACGGGCAGCATTCTTCCTCTCTCTAAAGAGTGCTTTGTAGCAAGCCAAATAACTCAATCTTTCTGGCAACTTTGGCACTTCTATCCATGTTAGGATCATTCTCTTCAGTGATTATATTTGCACTGTCAATGTGTTAACAAAATTCAGCAATTTGTTTTGTTGAAGATGTTTGATAAGCTTAACAACATAAGGCTCTTCTTCTTCATCCTTTTTGCCGTTCTCCATTTCTAGAAGATCTTCATTGGTGAGTTCTGTTGAATAGGATTGGAGCCATTCATCCACATTTGCCTGGTCTCCGTCTTCAAATCCAACATCTTGCTATATCAACGATGTCATGTCTTGAATTGGAAAGCTCGTGTTCAGTATCAAAACCATGAGAATCAGAAACTGCAGGCCAAATATTTTTCCAAACTCCCTTCATACAGGACTGTTTAACTTCTGCCCATGAATCTCCAATGTTGTCAATACCACCCCCTAACACCAAACTGTACAGTAAAGATCTTTGACCTCACTGGAATGTTCGTGTACAAGGTGACGTCACCACTGCACAGGGTGACTGTGGAATTACAGCCGACAATGCGTTATTTTTATTATTTCTTAATCGTGTTATAGCGAAATCGCGTATAGTGAGATCGCTTATAACGAGGGATACCTGTATTTAACGATCCCATTGTGCATTTTTCTTATTTATTTTAGTCATGCCAAACATTAGAATTAATATACAAAAAACAAACTAAGAAAAATTATATCTGATGGGGCTTAGCTAAAAATTATGAAACAGCGAAAATTAAAGTAGGTTTCCATACACCTTTGCCCTATATTCGTTACTAACTATAAGAACACTAACTAATTTTGCAATTTTCAACTTTGTTGAGCCTCTCAGGGTATGCATTCAGCAGAAACCGGTTATTTAGTTTACGTTGCCTTATCGTGCAGCGAAGATAGTTTTTTCTTCGTATAAGCATTGAAAAACTTCTTTCTGCAGTAGCTGATGTAGCTGGTATCACTATTAGAGTTTTCAAACAGTGTGTGCTCTAAGCACATTTTATTTTTGCTATGTTACCTTATTGTGAACTTTGTATCTTGCCTCAACAAGATCTTCACATTATCTAAAAGTTTAGCTATAATATTTTGGGTGGGTAGAAATGATACTTTTTACCCCCCTCAATTTTTAGGGGGGGTTAAATTTACCCCCGTACCCCCCCGTTCCTGCGCCACTGATAGATAGTGATTGTAATTGGGATTTTTTTATATTAAACATGTACACGTGTTTGTAATTTGCATAATATAATTGTGTACTTTGTGAAAAAAATGTATAAGTTTCAATTTATAAATAAATAAAGATTATTCTAAACTTAGTTTGCTTTTTATTTATATTTATTTAAACATTCATTTAAACTTGATGTGTTCATTTTAGAGTTTCTAGAAATAGTTAAAGAAAAATATTAGTTGTGCCAACCATTATCACTTGAACAGATTTTATTAAAAAACTTAATTTTCGTCCAAAGGAAATAATAAATTAATCTTTGGAGAAAACTAATATTTATGTTAAACATTTATTTCATTACATTTGGCCCTAAAATATTTAAAAATAAAAATTGTTCAAGTGAAATGGATTAGCACAGCAACTAATAGTACAAAATGATAAATAAAAATAGTAGTAATGCTACAAAAAAAAGCCTACTGAGTCGCCGAGACCACTATTTAATACAACAAAAGTGCTAACATATTTGTCTAGATAGCAGCACAAATACGGAAAAACATCATACAAACATTTTAACACAGACTTAACAGATCTTTCATGTTAACTTGATCTGTGGTTGTTGTTATCAACTATATTTATTTATATTAAGTATTTTGTTTTTGTACACGAACTGAAAGATTTCTTGTTTACAAATTTACACACATCGTAATTATGTCTATTTGCGAGAACGATAAATTGTTTTTAAGGATTATAAAAGAAGAAAAACATGTCGCATTATTTCTAGATGCAGTGTTTGGCTTTCTTTATAGATGGTAATTTATTTATAATAGTTTTGGAATTTGATCCGACTTGTTGACGAAACGTAGTTTAAATTCAATTGGATTAATTTAAATAACGAATTTAGTAGAGAACAGGAAAGTAAATTACGAGAAAGTTGTACTTCACTTAAATCATGAATATATTAAGAGAATGTTTGGTTGATGGGAGGGGAGGGAATGCTATATACTGATTGGTACACGAACGTTCTTATTTGGAGGGATGGATGGGGGTAAATAGAAATCATGTGCTGTTATAGGTGATAACATTTTCGGGATTAAAATAACACCAGGAAAATGTAATATTTAACTGGCTCATTTATTTGAGGCATGCTAAACATTAGAATAAATACACACAAAACAAATTAAGAAAAATTATATTCTGATGTGGCTTAACTAAAAATTTAGAAACACACATTTGCCCTATATTCGTTACTAGCTATAAAACCACTAACTAGCCTAGTTTTGTAATTTCAAGTTAGTTGAGCCTCTCATGGTATGCATTAATTAGACAGGTGATTTAGTCTACTTTGCCTCGTGTATCGAAAATAGTTTGTTATACTATTTAAGCATTAAAAAAAATTATTTCTGGTAGTTGGTATCACTACCAGAGTTTTCAAAATCTCTTCAGTGTGTGCTCTAAGCATAGTTTATTTCTACTATGTTAACTTAGTATGAACTTTGTATCTTGCCTCAACAAGATAGTTACACTAGCTAAAAGTTTTTTGGGAGGGAGCGTAGACATGATACATTTTACCCCCCTTAATTTAGAGGTGGGGGTAACATTTACCCCGGCACCTCCTCGTTCCTGCGCCACTGACTACTAACTATACTAAGGTTGGGGTAGTTCAAAGGTAAAGAAGGTCTTAGGTTGAATGAATATGAGCATAAATGCTAACTATTGTCAGATGAATCAGCAAGTAAAGTGATGATACTTTTAAAGGATTACATATTATAGAACAAGAAAATAAGGAAAAGAGACAGTGACTATATACTTACATATTGTAAAGGGATTAATCATGTAGCAGTAGGTTCAAATGATTGATAGCCTCGAATACCTTTTTTTTTAAATAAAATTATTAAAACAACCTTTGTATTTTCAATGGTATTTTTATGCCATTAATGTAAATTTTATTTGGTTTTTGTCTTTCAGTACCGATTTTTATAAAACACATAATGATCTAAATGAAGATTCTGAAAGGGCCAAAGAGATTTTACTTCAAACATTCCAAAAGTGGAAAAAGCAAGCACAAGAAGATCATGAATATTCTCGAATAAAAAGGTATATCTTATATCTTAACTGGCTACAAATAATATGTTCTGTATTTAAAAAAACTATACCCAAAAATTGCATTAGTTTTATGAAATGTCATAGTTTTAGTGCACAGCTGATCTAAGAATTTTTTTTTTCTGATTATCGGTTAGTGTGACATGCTAATGCAGATCCATTTCTTCTTAACTATCCTCCATTTTCCTAACCCTCAGATTAAGTTAGTAGTGACTTTTATGTTAAACATATGAATTTAGAAATAATATTTAGTTAAGATATGCTTATAGTATGACTGAAAATCACTTAATTTTAATGAACTGTTTTGTTACCTTATTAAAACTAAAATATTTCCAAACTGGGATTCTAACCAGTGTTTCTCAGAGGTGACTAATAGCAGCTCAAAGCTCCAACTTAATTGATATTGATCACCAACATCAATAAGCACGTAGACTGAATGGCATGCTTATGTAGTCTGGTTTGCTGGTGATGGGCAGGTTGAAGTTTTAAAATCTTGGCTGAGTGTAGATACCGAGAGTTGGTTTATTTAAATGCTCTATTTAGGTACAGTTTCTCTAATAGTGTCCTCATTCATACCCCACTGACACAAATAAAGTACCTATGCCTTAGCCCGCAGGAGTATTAAGATGTGGTGTGAAAATATATATTGACCATTGTCATCACTCATTTGCCTGGTTAAGAAATATTTGTATATTTATCATACAACTTTAACATAGCTTCAATATTACCTACATCGGTGGCAGCATGGTCTAAGGTGCTACTCTCGCAATATATTAGACTGCCGTTGATGGGGAGATTGCGATTTGATTCCAGTCGAGTGTACTAATGGTTTCCCACTCTACACACAAATGTGGGTACACTTCTTCCAAATTCAACCTTTCCCATCTCTAACCCATTAGCGTAATTAGTAAATAGGCATATAACCTGAATGGCTAGTAAGGCACGATGCTTAAGAAAGCACCATTATACCTGTTGCTAGGGTTACCAACCTATGTTTATAGTACTATGTACTAATGATCACTTAGTAATGATACATGACTATGCCACAAGTCCTATGCTTATATATCCTGTTGCCCCATTGTTAATAGGCTTGCCAGTGATGGAGTTGCTCCACATGCTGTGACCGAGGTAGATGTCACTAGTGAAAGCCCCATAATATGCCCAAATAGTTTGGCAGATACAGGCACTTCAGAACCTAGGAATACACTGTCAACTGAGGCTGCTTCTAATCAAGAGGTTAACAATGCTGATAGGTTAGTATAATATCTTTAGAGGGAAGTCATTTGCGGTGCAAGTATGAAGCAATCCTGGTTTTGATGTATCTAGCTGATAGAAACTAAATAGTAGGAGTGTGCGAAGCTTCAAAATGTTAAAAGTCGGGGGTTAAAATCCCTTTGAATATTCCATACATTTTGAAGGAAAAAGAAAACTTCAGTACTCTATGAACAGATTTGAAAGATCTTGCATACAACATATGACCTAGCCTATAACTGGTAATCATATTTAGAACAGCTCTCAAACAGTATTTTAGCACCAACTAGTGATTAAATGACATCTATAATGTAACTATAGATAAAGTCAAATATGTCACAATAAAATAATATAGTTTGATTTGTTTATTTTATCTTAAACCTTTCTCTTTAATTTTGATGCACTTAACCCTTTTCCACTCTGTACATTTTCACATATTTACCTTTAAAAATCTAAATTTTCACAGTAAAAATGTTTTTGCAACATATATACATGACACAAATACTCAGAGCTAAAAAAAAATTCCCCATTGTTTTCTTTGTTCTTCATTCATCCTGCAAGAAAGTAGGCAATCGATGCTTTCACTGCTTGCTTGCTTGCTTGCTCCGACCACCACTGAAGACATGTATATTACATGGATAGTATTGTTTGTGATGGTATCTATTTGCTTTTATACAATAGATAATAAGTGTTGGATAAGCTAATATTTTTAAAGTGCAATAGCGCTTTTTGTGAGAGCTTTAGTAACTAAAACATAAGAGGCCAAGAAATGTTTTTATTATTCTTATAGACAAGAATGTGGCTCATCTGTATTTATTCAGGTTAGTTTGAATATTATGATGTTTTACTGTGTAAGTATTTATTAAAATTCATGCCATGAGTTTTTTTTATTTAAAAACTATTTTAGTCAATCTTAAAATTTATTTTTAGAATTTATCTATCTATATACAAACTAAAAATATTTGATTCAAGGTATGCTATTGTTATAGTTGTATTAGGCCTAGTTATTTAATTTACATTATATCAAAAATCTTATTCAACACTTGTTGGACAAAATATTTAGTTTTTATTTGGAAAATTTAAAATTTTAAATAAATAAATATAAAATGTTAAGTGTACTTTTTTTTCCAAGAATATAGAAGGCAAATGTTTTGGCCATACCAATAACTGCAACCGAATAGGAGTTTTGATCCTTTTTTCTGACTTCAAAATATTGCTGACATCTACCTTTAATTTAACTCAATCCAAACTATCAAATTATTTTAATCTTTTAATTCAAATGAATGGGAAAGATAAGTTTAGACTAAAATTATAAATCTGAAAAATGTATATAATCCTAAAGTGGAAAATTATTTTTAATTTATTTCATGTCCCGTTCCCAAATAATATATAAATGGTAATATGAAAAAGAATAGGAGGGAAAACCACAAACTAGAAATGTATTCATGCCGCTGTGCAAACAATGAGTATAACTTATTTCATTTATTCAAAATAAATAGTTATTGTAGGACTTGTGGTGCTATCTGTTGAAGAAAGTAGCAAATAAACCTTAACATTTAGAATATGTCTTGTGGTTCCACCTAGTAATTATATGTTTAACACAAAGACAAGATTTAGCTTGCACCAATGTGTCGGCCGCAAGACTGTTTTAGCAGTTACTTGATATGTCAAGGATTTGATACGCTGAGTTTAAAAATTAAAAGCAGTGCTATGTAATAACAAAAACCTAATCCTCAAATCTTATTTACATGTTTCAAACTTCGACCACCCCTGTGGACTAATAGGAGAGTTCCTGGTTAGAGACTCCTGGGTTTGATTCCCAGCGCTTCCAGAATTTTTTCTTGAAGCTGTAACGGGGTCAAACTCAGCCTCATGAGGACAAATGAGGAGATACTTGAATGACAAAGTAGCGGCTCTGGTCAATAAAACTGAAGTTAATGGCTGGAGGGCTTGCTGTGCTGACCACATGACACCATCTATCCACAAATGTTAGCACTATCATCGCTAACGACGGCATCTACTCGATAGGTATAGCTCGCTTGTAGACTCACACCATGGAGTTCTTAAGAGTTGTTTCCAACTTCACTTTGACTTCGCTTCACATTTAAAAAGTGACCTTCACACACTTCTACTTTATAGCTAATCTTATTAGGTAGCAAATACCTTGTGACAAATGATGATAACAGGCTGTTTCAGCACCAGCGGGATATTTTAGATATTTCTTTAAGTGATTTATAATTTAAAACAAAATAAGGTAAATTACCTATGTAAATTGTTGCATATTGTTACTTATAAGTATAATACAGCATAACTATAACAAAACAGTTCAATTGAAAGAAAATAACGATATTTGAGTTTTCTTAGAAAATATTTGATCTCAATATTATTTTCTTATTTCTAAAAATGATATTATGTATTTCTTTGTATGGACCTAACTTTATAAGCAATATAATATTCTGCTAATGAGCTCTGTGTTTTAAAATTTGTTTCAAACTAACTTTTAATTAAACTTAGGTGTGAACATAAGACTTATCTGCTAAAGCATGCTTTAAATTTATAATATTAGTTGGTTTTCTTTCAGTCAGTATTCTAACTCAAATAAATTGTGTTTTTGAATAGGGCTGATGAAAAGTTTAGTGAACTGCATGGTTCCACATAGTATACAGTAGTTCCATTTTTTAGCGCTGCTTCTCACTACCTGTTTGGGTATATGCCTGGATGTACTAACTACACTAATGATTTTAGGGATTAGGAAGGGTATATTTAGAGGAAATATACCCACATTTGCTTGGAGAGAGAGAGAGTGAGTGAGTGGAAAAAACATTTTTGGATAAAAAAAACCTCAATACACCTGACCAAGATTCGAATTCCGATATTCTCGTCATCGGCAGTCTAGTCTAATACGGGAGTAGCACCTTGGACCATGCCACCATCGAAGTAGGTTATATATATATTTCCAGTTGAAAAATGGCATGGTCAAGAGTAAAGATTAACGCTATAGACTACATACTGTATAGTAATGATCTTAATAAATATAATTGGGACCCACAACTAATAAATACATTTATGTTATACCATGAGTACAGTAATGTTTAGGAATATACTTAACGTTATTTTACTAAAACTTGCATTTATTTTGCACACATTTATATCTCATGGTTAGACAACATTGTTACATATTCTTCATTACAGCGGATATGATTCCAAGACCCAGCAAGCCAGTGACTGCTATAACGGTGCTGTTCGAGATGGATATCGCTGGTCTCAGTCCATTACAGACCTAGATGTGCAGGTAATTCAACTAAATAAGTGGCTAATAAGATTAAATCTTAGTTTTTATCCCCTTCTCCTTATTATATATATATATATATTTATTTTTTTTGTTCTATGACGACGGCAAGTTTCGGTGAATTTTACACCATCTTCAAGTCTGAGGAAAACCATTGTTATTTCAAATTATTGTATAAAAATATGTAATAAAATTATGAATTTAAGAATCAAACAATAGAAATGGAAATAGTTAAGAGAAACTATAATGTGATGTACGAAATATTAAATAGATAATCATTTAAATTAACAAGCTTATAAATACCTTATCTGTATCAAAGATGATCGATTTTACTTCATAATATTGGAAAGTTGTGAAAATTTTATCAAGTGAGATGATCAACAATATGTAGGAATAAAATTAAACAATTGATCAAATGGATAATATTGCTAATGCGACACAGAGTGTTATTTGTCTGATAAGTAAATATAGATATATATATTGTGATTTTATTATAAGATGAGGCAGATGAATTTATGTGTTATTCCTTTTGATTATGTTTCGAATTGATTCAAGTTGTGATGAAGGGATAGCAAGTATTGTGTGAATGGGGATTATTTTTTTAGTTTGATGTGTTGAGGCAGCTTTCTAATTGTGTCAATGAGGGACTGATTTTCAAAATATGTTTGCTCATTCAAAATATTGTCATTCAGAATGGCTGTCTGGATGTGTAGATTTTCAGTTATGTCCATTTTGAGATCCTTAGACGAGGATTGTAAAAGTTTCATACATTTATTGATTGGTGTTGGTTGATGTCCGGAAAGTTTTAGATGTTCGGTGAATTTTGATTTACATCTATCGTATTTAAAATCACTAATGTGTTTAGTGTATCAAGTTGAGAGATTTCTTCCGGTCCGACCAATGTATACAGCGTTACATTTGCATGTCAATTTGTAGATACCACTTTTGGAAAATTGATTTGTGGAGTTGAGATTAGAGTTGTTGAAGTGTTTTTTTAATGTGTCGTTGGTGCCGAAAGAAACCCTGATGTTCTGTTTTTTAACATCTGCAATTCTGTTGGCTTCTTTACCTGTGTAATTAAATGTTATCCATTTTGGTTGGGTAGGGTTATTTGGAAATCTTGTGAGGTTAGATTTCCTGGTCATTTGAGATTTTTGTTTTTGTAAAATTTTGTATATTATTGAGTGGGAATATCCATTGGATATTGCTATTTGTTTAATGATGTTCAATTCTGTTTTAAAATTCTTCTTGGAAAGTGGAATATGAATTAATCTATAAATAAGGATATTGAATGATGCCAATTTGTGAGATAAAGGATGGTTGGAATCATTGCGAATGATACAATCAGTATGGGTGGGCTTTCTTTAAAAAAATTTTTTCAATTTGTAGTTTTTATTTTTCATGATATTTAAATCCAGGTAGTTAATGCTATTATTTTTTTCATGTTCAATTTTGAATATCAGTTTGGAAGGGATATAGTTTAGAATGTCATTGCTATCGAAGAAAGTATTATCAAAAATATTGTCATAAATTATAAGGATGTCATTGATATATCTACAATAGAATTGGATGTTTATGTATTTGTTTAGATGTTTGATAATTTTAGAGTCGTAAGTTTGCATAAAGATCTCAGACATTAAACAGGAAATGGGTGAACCCATTGCAAGGCCATCTTTCTGAAAGTAGAATTTATTATTGAATTGAAAATAATTCTAATTTGATATGGTTTCAAGTAACTTGATAATTTGATCTATGTATTCTTTAGAAAATGTTTTGTCTATTAATATAGCTTTTACAATATTGATGGTTTCATCAACAGGTACATTGGTGTATAAGTTGGTGATGTCTCTAGACATGAATTTGTATTTTGAATTCAAATACATATTTTTTAGTTTGTTCATAAGATCAAAGGAGCTTTTAATATTATATGAATTAGGAAGTTGCAAATTATTTTGTAAAATTGTAGTTATTTTTTTCTACTAATTTGTAAGCAGAAACATTCTGGTAATTTACTAGAGGTCTTATTGGAATATTTTGTTTATGAATTTTAGGTAAAGATGTAAAAACCAGTGCCATAGTGTTCATATTAATAAGTTTGAAATTGTTTTAGGATCAATTACTAGAGTTGTTTGTTTTAAAGTATTTTTCACTATTTTTTGATATTTTGTTGTTGGATCTTTTTTCATTTCGATTATATTACTATTGATTATGAATTCTTGAGATTTGGATTTATACTTATCTTGATGAATGAGGAATATGGTATTGCCTTTGTCGGCTTTTACGTTAATTATTTTATTTTCTTGAAATTTAGTTTTGAGTTGTTTGATAGTAGACAGTTCTTGAATATTATTTGTCTTGTTGGCATTATTTTAGATAATTTTTTGAAGTTTATCGGCTATTAGTCAATTATTAATAATATTCCTTTCTTTAGAAGATTATTTATAACTCATGATATAAAATAACTAAATAAAAAGCATGTATCAAAAATAAATTGTTAATTTAAAACTCACAGTCCTCGAGTGAGAAAATGCTCTAGGGATTATATATATATATATATATAACCTTCAAATAAAAAAAACTCTTCATTAAGAGGACACAAAATTTGACCAAACCATTATCAACTTTTTCCAGCCTGTGGCCGGATCAGTTTTGTCACATGCCTCCGTCTTCCTCTCTCCTTCCACCATTCTTCATTTCTTCCATTCTTCTCCTTTTTCTTGCACACTTTCTGTTATCTGCCCCTCCCACCTCTTTCTTGGCCTCCCTTGTGGTCTTTTTCCATCCTCATTACATGCCCATACCATCTCATTGCTTTATCTACAATCTCATATACTCCTTGTACCCCAACTCTTCCCCAGATAACTTCATTCCTAGTACTGTATCTCCTTGTGACAGCTAACACGCTCCTCACAAACTCCATTACCATGGCCTCCACTTTCCTAGTCTCTCTTACATTCAATGTTCATGTTTCTGCTGCATATGTGACGATGGATACAAAGTACGCCCTGTACAACACTTCCTTACACTCAAAGGGCACTTCTCTTCTTCATAGTAGGTCTCTTACATACCTATAGAACATCTCTCCCTGCTGTCCTCTTCTCATTAAATCCTCTCTACTTCCACCTTTCACCTAATTCATGCCTCCAAGATATTTTATTCTGTACTTTTCTCAGCTCTACTCCATCCAACTTTATAGCTTTTTTAGTATTATCCTCTTCCTTGTCATTGCCATAACTTCACACTTTGCCATGCTAAATTTCATCTTCCTCATTCCATTCCTGTAGTTGTTTATATACTTATTCTTTATTCCTCCCCAAACCATCAAGTCATCAGCAAACATCATGGCTTTCATCCTTTCATCCCAGAGTTTTACTGTCACTTTATTCATGACCATTCCAATACCATTACAAATAGTAGTGGTGTAAGAGCACTCACCTGCTTCATTCAATTTTTTATTTGGGACAACCCCATTCTCCCAATTTCTGTCTTATCTTAACGCAATTCCTGCTTTTCACTCTCCTTACAACTCCTCTTTCCACTTTAGCCTCCTCCATCGCTTTTCAAACTTTATTTCTATCCACGCTATCATATGCCTTTTCCACATCCATTAATACTATTACCAAATTCATACCTTCTTTCCATCAGCTGTCCTATGGCAAAGATAAGGTATTTTGTAGACATCTGTGCTGTTCCTCTTTCCACCTTCCTTTCATTTTATTTATTAATCTCTTTTCCAGTATCTTCTCATATTTTTTTTACAGTGGCACATCAGCATTATCCCCCTATAATTTGTACACCTCTTCCTATATTCTTTCTTGAAAATAGGTATTGTAATTCACTTTTACAGTCTTTCGTTACCTTGTTTTCCTTCCAAATCACTCTCATCATCTTGTATAACCATTGTATACCTACTTCATCTGCAGCTCTTATCATTTCAACAGTCAGTTCATCCACACCCAGAGCTTTTCTTTGTTTCATCCTCTTTAATGTCTTCTACCTCTTTATATGAGGGCTCTCTTTCCTCCTCTTCTGCTATTTCTTCCTGCTCCTCTGTTTCACTATCACCGCTTTCCTCTTACACGTTAAACATCTTCTCATAATATCTCTTCCTAAGTTCCTTTTCTTACTCTCCTGTCTTCGATGTTCTTCCTTCTTCATACATCATTCTAACTTCTTATCTTTTCTCTCTCCTCCTGTTCCTACTTGGCTATATAGCACCTTCTTACTTCCTTCCACATCCCATTCTAGCATTTCTATCTATTTTTGCATCCAATCCTTCTTGGCTTTACGTACCACCCGCTCAGCTCTTTTCTTCTTCTCCCTATATTTGTCCTATGTTTTCTCATTCCTATTCTTAAAACTCCTTCTGAATGCTTTATTATTCTCCTCCACTGCTTCCTTCACCCTGTTGTTCCACCAGGATGTCTCCTTCTACTTCCTCTTATCACTTGTTCTCCTATACACCTCCTCTGTGGCTCCCACCAAACCTTTCCTATTCTGCCTCTACACTTTGCGTCTCAACCTAGGGCATTTAGCTTCTTGGCTTTCTTGAGTACATTTCTCTTTCTTCTTCATTTTTTAGCCTCACCCTTATTCTTTCTTTCTTGTCTTATTACCTTTCTTCTATATTCAAATCAATTAGCATAATTTTGAAAAATATTGTGAAAATTTTAATAAGGAACAATAGTAGGTAAATTATAATTCAATTAAATATAATTTATATATATATATATATATATATGTATAAGGAAGGAAGAGTTTTATAGGTCATATGACTGAATTTGTGTGGAGGTAAGAGTGGGAAACCATTCAAGGAAAACCACCAATACTCTCAACTGGGATTCAAAGCTCAATCTACCTGTCATTGTCAATCCAGTCTATTGCAAGAGTGATGCCTTAAATCAACAGTTCCCAAACTTTCTCGACTCGCGAACCCCTTTCACAAACACCTGAGTTGTGAGTATATCCATAGCCACGCACTTAATTTTATACCATATTTTTATGAAATTTAGTTATTAATTGTAATCAAATTGTTTAATATCTTTGAATTAACTTACTATAGCTCGGTAGGTACTTTGGAATACCCCATCAAATATAATGGAATAATATAGAAACTACTTAAGTACATGTTCAAATAATTATATATTTATTTAAGAAATTAAAACAAATAATTAAGCAAAGTACTGTAGTAACATTTTCTTATCTTTATTGTCACAATATTTATCACATTTCACATGTTTTTTAAAGTGGTACTGGAAATTACCGCTTTGACATAAATGGAATACAATCCTTTAATCACAAAATTCCATGCCAATTTAAGTTTCAAAATTGTTCACAAGTTTTGACAGTTACTCACCTCTTCACATGACTTAGTGAGAAGGATTCATTTGCTTTGGATGACACAGATCTTTTAAAGTCAGGAACGACAGAAAATAAATAAAGTCTCAAGTCACTTTCAGCACTGAGCCTGTTTATCTATTTTTTTAAATAAGCAAATGAAAAAAAAGATTTCTCACTCAAGTACGTAGAAGAAATTGAGCTTTATTGCGAACACTGGGAACTCCTCCAATATAATGACAAAGATTTATAACTTTTCTTTAATTCAAAATCAGTGGAAATTTCAATAAGCTGTTCTTTTTCACTCATGCTTAATGTGGAGAGTTACAAAACTGCTGTTTCTTCCAGGGGGTTGTGAATCCAAATTTTATTATTGGACATAGCTGGGAAATATTCTCTTAAAGGTTTTTCCAAGTATCTTTAAGTGTTCTATAGCCATGTTCTTAACATTTTTCGTCCAAAAAAAGCTGATTTTTTACCATAAAGTTGTGAAGGGTATCAAAGCATTCAATTTGATTGTTAATTAAACATGTTTCCCTTTCTATTTTATGAACCATTTGATACGATCTTGCACAGTAAAAACGTTAATATTTGACCCCTGAAGAGATAGGTTTAAGCTGTTCATTTTTGAGAAAATGTCTGGTAAACAAACCAAAGCCTGGAGCCACATTTGATCTTGCATGCACTTTGCTTTGTGAAATGGATGGTTGGTAAGAAAAACGAAAACTTGGTGTTTAAGTTCAAACAATCTTGTAAGAGTTCTACCTTGAGATAATTTCCTGACTTGGATGTGAGACAATAAACAGTTGTTAATGCTTCCCATTTCCTCACAAAGTGCTGAAAAAGTCCGCCATTACAGAAATATTTTGGCGAACCCCCAGGGGGTTTGAGAACCACTACCTTAGATCATTCAATCACCGAACTGGTAATTTTACTATACAGCAATATCTCATTCTTTCAAATGAGCTAGGGCACAGACAAGTAAGAAACACTCTCGTCCTTACGGGGGTTTTGCTGCTCTCTTTTTGCCAGCTTGAGTCCTTCAACACCGGGCTTCGCTAGTGTCCCTGCTGGGTGATGATAGGACTAACCGCAGCGATCCTAGTGTTGAAGGACTGAAGCTGCCAAAAGGAGCACAGCCACTTTCACCTGGAGGTTGAGTATTATTTGTATGTGGGCTAGGGAGTGGACCACCTACAAAAACCTAAAACTGATAAAAGTCAAATCATAGCCTTCATTTAACTTGCAAATGCATTAAGCTATGAATAATTTGGTTATTTTAATCACAAAAATAAATAGTATTAACATGTTTTATCACAAATAAGAGAGATTCAATCTGGATAGTTTCAAAAAACAGTGTACACTGAATGACTTCTTTTAAAAACTAAACAATGAAATAAACAAATGGTGCGGAGTTGTGACAAAATTCAACGAAAGAGTGAAGCGTCGAAAGTTGATGCGTTGCTGTAATACCAGTTTATTGATATTTATGTACTAAATGTCAAAAAAGATCATGGCAAATCTCATGACTCTTTTTTAAGCATATATGAAAGTAGTTTTTGTAACAGCGCTTCATATTGTGTTCTAACTATAATTAAAATGCCCACATATCTGCCTCAGGTGGTTGTTCCCTGCAACATAAAGAAGGGTAAGAACGTCCGTGTCGATGTGAAGGCATCAAACTTGAGTGTGGCAGTGCTCGATTCTGGTCAGTGGAGCACCCTCTTGGCAGGGGAACTAAGCTGGAAAGTTAACAAGGAGGAATCGGTTTGGACTTTGGTGCCTGGCAACGAAATAAACGTATGAAAGTTTGTTTAAACATTTGACATAAGACCATACTAGGTTTTATTCTGAAACTTGAATAATTGTGATTTACCTATTTTAATTTACTGTGCTCCATGTCTTACTTCTTGTCTATACTAAGAAAGCAAGGATGAGGAGGGTAGTATTTAGAGGAAGTTTACCTACATTTGCTTTGAGGTAAACTATTTTAAGATTTTAGTATGAAGAAATATTCACTATATAGAAACAAATTTTTTTTGTGGTCAACATTGATAACATTTATTATTATTAATATTATTTTATAGATATTGAATATATCTTTCAAAAGTGACAGATACACTTAACATGACTTGACATATAAATATCTGGAAATTGTTTAAGTAAATTTAGTAATTGTCACAAAAGTTTCTTCCAAACTAAATCTTAATTTACTATTTCAAACCAGCTCAATACACTCGGTCAGTATTCAAACCCCAACATTGGTGTGATAACCCTCTTTCAACTAGACCTAAATACATATATACATACTTAATCACTCCATTCTCTTATGGGGTAGGCAAGAAACTATATATATAGCTTAAAAAAAAGTAACTTTGTACTTAAACCCTCCTCACTAACTTTCTCCACACTTCCCTATCCTTGCATACTCCCTTCGCTTCAACAAAATCCATACACCGAGTCATACATGCCCTTTTATTCTTAAAGAAACTCTTAAGGTTTCTCTTTTTCACACATTCGTCTACAATATTTAACCATGTATGAAATGGCCTACCCCTTCCTTTTGATCCACACACACACTCTACCTTGTATATTTGCTTTGTCACTCGATCCACACTCATCCTCTCATTGTGCCCAAACCAACGTAAGATACTTCTTTCACACTTACCTATTTGATTCCCTTTCAAACCACACTCCTTCAGCACCCATTTAATACTGACTCTGTCAATTCGAGTTTTTCCACATATATTTCTTAGATATCTCATTCCAAACGCATTCACACCTTGCTCCTGTGTTTATCCTGACAAATCCATGTTTCACATCCATAAAACAATGTTGGTGTCAACACACACAATATTACAGTATTTCATTCTTTGCCATAGTCCATATACATCCAACTTCTACTAGACCTACTTTATTTTTTATCTATTGCCTTAAAAGATATTATCCTTTGTACTTGGGCTGAGAGTACCTGACAACTTTCATTGCTGAATAATAACTAAACTGCTTATTTATAACATCTTTTTGCTGTATAGCTAAATTTTAAGTTCTTTATACAAAATTGTATTGCATCAAAAATAGACTAAGGGGGTAGTTAAAAGAAATACACCTGCATGGGCTTGGAGAGATATGGGAAACCACAACCACAGTGACAAGTATTTCTTAGTTGAAAGATAACACCTGGGCACAGGAATCAAAACTGGGATCCTTGGCTTAGCGCGCCAATGCTCTAGCACTCAGTTATCCAGGCTTCGTCCCATGCTCGGGGTCATTCTTCACTCATCATTGTGAGCCTGACCCCTTATAGACTAAACATGAACTGTGCAGTTAATAATAAATATAAATATATTTTCAGATCCACTTGGAAAAATCACAAGAGCGATGGTGGGACTCTCTTCTAGTTTCAGAGCCCAAAATTGACTTGAAACATATTGATGCGTGCAGGCCCATGGATGATTTACCTCAGGAGGAACAAATGAAAATACAAGAGTTGATGTGGAATGAAGAGCGTAAAAGACTAGGCCTGCCAACTTCAGAACAACTAGTAAGTAATGAATGTAATCTTGGATTCATGAACATTATTTATATTTTAAAAATCCATGTACAAAGACTAAAATTATGATGTAGCTAAATATTTAAATTATGTTATTTCTATGCATAGTAATTTTATTAAATGCATTTACTTGTAGTTTTTCTTAAAATTATGTAATCTTTGTTTCTATTAAATATTTACTCCAAAGGGCTCAGTTAACCTGCACCGGTGGTCACAAGAACTAAATGTTGTGCTCATCCAATCTGGTTTGCCAGTAATGGGAAGCTCAGGGTTTGAATGTTGGCCGGGTATATGAGGTGGTTTCCCACTCTTCCCCCACACAAATGCGGGTATATTTCCTCTAAATGCTGTCTTCCTTATCCATAAATTATTAGTATAGTAGGTAATAGGCAAGCTTTGTTCGATAAAAACAGAAGAATGACAAGAAAATGATCCACACAATTAAACACGCAAAATTGCAAAACAAAATTGAAAACTTATTTAAAAATCAATAAATGTTGCAGCTGTAAAAAAATGATTTTGGCCAGAGTTATTTTTATTTGTAGTATATTTTCTTTCATTACTTCTGAAGTTAAATTCTAGTAAATAACACATGTTAACAAAAATATATAAGAAGATACTGGAAAAGAGAATACGAAAGAAGGACAGGAAGGTGGAGTGAGGAACAGCGCAGATTTAGAGAACAGAGATCTACACTAGACTTGATCTTCGCTGTATGATAGTGTGGCTATAAAGTCTGGCAGGTGATGGCGGAGGCAAGAGTGGAAAGAGAAGTTGTAATGAGAGTGAAGAGTTTGTATAAGGATTAAGGATAACATGAGTTATTTAAGATGGAGAAGCAGGGGAGCGCCACTACTATTCATAATGGTGATGGAAATGGTCATGAACAAGTGGTAGGAAAACTCGAGGAGGAAAGGATGAAAGCCATGATATTTGCTGATGACTTGATGGTATGGGGGGGAGAAGGAAGAGAAAGTACAGGAACAACTACAAGAATGGAATGAGGAAGTGAAAGAGTGTGGAAAGAAATCTAGCACGGGGGTCATTCCGTGTCATTTCATCCAGGCCAGTTAACCCACCATCTTGGATTTTGATAAAATTTGGCACATAATATCTTTGACAATCTAACCAATAGTTTTCAAGTTATGGAGGCCCAAATATAACCTAAATACACCTGAAAAGCTTTCGCGTTAACGGTGTGCAAAGATGACAGCATGACATTAAATATTTTATATCTCTAGAACTAGAAAAGATAGATCAATGATTTTTTTTAAACTTCTCTTTAAAAATACAGTGTTTTGACTAATATATTGTGTTGTGGATTTTTACAAAATATGATTTTAAAAATACAGTTAAATAAGAATTCACAGGAAATTTCCCAAAAAAATATGTTTAGTATAAATTGCTAATATCAGAGAAAGCAAAGGTAAAACCCCACCAATTATTTTTTTCACAACATTCTTAGATACTCTTCTTTAAGTACACAAAACATGTTTTTGGCTTTCTTTTGCTTTCTTTGCAAAAAAATATATAAATCATTAACATAATGAAAATTTAGCTTAAAAGTTGATGTTAATAATCTAATCCTTATACAACAGTTTATTAAAAAATATAACTTACCCAATGTTTTGAAATACATTGAGAAAATTTCTAAACGAAAGCCATTTGGCTTCACAGGTATAAATGTAGTTTTTGGAAAAACCATTAGTTCTAGCCGAACTTGTTTTTGATGGAGCTTATAACACATGTAAGGTGTGACCAAATGGGATATTGCAATCATCTTCAAGCAATGACCAGTAAAATAAGTTTGCTGGTCCACTTGGGTGCATAAATCGTTCTGACACATCTTCTCCGAGGTTAATTTTATATACCATCCCAATACACCAATTTAAATCATAGACACAAGCAACATAACATTGTGTATGTAATTTTTACTGAATGTCTAGTTCTACACTAAAGTCAAAAATTAAGGATACTTGTTCTTTTCATACCAATTCTAAATGGTGATAATAGAATGAAATTATGAAAACTTCTTGTACCAGGAATTGTTTTTCCTTGTAAAAACCTTTGTTCACACTTAACTCGCACATCACCCATTGTAGTTTTGGAAATAAAATTAAACTTAATATTTTTAATCTCATTAGAACAAATATTAAACATATCTATTGGTGTTATTATTTGCTCATTTAGAGGTCGCTGTAGACTAGCTCTAGCAGTGAAACGTTTGACAATACCACTGATACCATCACAGGGTGACTTTCCATGACTCATTGCAAAGAAAGATCACGAAGCAGAAATTCTAAAATCAATTTCTTGTTAGCACAGATTTATAAACCTTTTGTAGGTTTTGTACCGACTAACACAACCATCAGTAAAGTAATTTACTTTGAAGATCACTTTTTATGAACATTATTATTTCTTGTTGAATTCTATAGACCATTGCACCTTCATGATTGAGATCATCAGAAATGAAACAATGACTTGATTCTGTGATGGAATCAGTGTCTGTTTTATAATAAATAATGACAGGATGAACTGTGTAAGCACCGTAAGCACCATAGTTCCATTGATATCCTTGTGCTTCTTCTTGGATCACAAAGGAATAATTTTCACTGAAGTCCATCAGGATAGTAACAATTTCTGAAGTTCTTTCAATGACTTAGATTGTGCTTTTGTTACATAAGAATGAGGAATAAGCTTTTCAATTTGTCCACAAGTAAAACAACAAATTATTCTGCAGTACAAGTCATCTTTTGAATTTCTGATCCATAAACTGATACCCATTGATAATAATCAATTTCATCGACCGGATCATATTTTTCAAACTTTCCCTTTAACATATTTTGCAATATGATTTTTGGGGGACAGTTTTCACAACGCCGTAACGTACATTTTGGGTTTTCTTTACTGCACACCAAAACATCATTTAGGTCATGATAAGACTCTTCTAGCTTTAGAGCATTAAGTAGAAGTTGAATGTTTTGATGTATAGTGCGCGCGCGCACACATCACACACACACACACACACAGAATGGGCTCCAGAAGACCTCACAAGAACACACCATTTAGGATGCAATGTCCAAAATTTTGAAAAACCTATAGAAATATTAGGATATTTTGACATAAATTCCCTGTACAATTCCTTCAAATTGCTCAAAATTAATGTTTTCTTAACATGAATATTGTTCTTGATACTAACTCTGGCTTTCATTCCTGGCATTTGTCTCGAGTATTCAACAACTTGATAAAATTCTTTGACAAGATTTTCAGTATCAGGTGAAAGTACTTTTCCACGCCATGGTTCAGGTAAAATTCCTTTTTCATTTAGCAGCTTTTTAGACTGACGCACAATATATTCATACACTCCAAATTCTCGCGAAATTCTTTTTCTAGACCATGTAGGGGTCTGCTAACTTGGGTTTTTTCATTCAAGTTGAACTCGAGTAGAGTATTTCTAAAAGCTCCCTAGTTTGAGTACTATATTCATAATTTTAAAATGTTAAGATTATATATTTGCTTATTTTAAATGTAGATATTATATGTAGATATTATAAGTAGATATTATAACATATGTTCCTAAACTATGAATGACACCCATTTTTATAAATAATAAATAGCCTACTTTTGAAAAAAAAAAGGTATTGGTTTTTAAGTTAGAAATAACGCTTAAAAACACGATTTGAATATAAGAACAACAATCAAATAAAAATATAACTACACAAAGAATTATAAAAAAGTCAATAAAATGAATAATTTAATGAGGGCTTGAAAATGTATAATAAGACTTTTACTTTACATTAGTCTACAGTGTTTCTACTGTCTTAATAAAAAGATATTAAAATAGATGTTTTAATAAGCTTATATTTCCCCAAAATATGCTTTAGTAACTTAATTTACCCCATAAGAAAACGGAAATATCATAAACATAAATTTGAAGTGTTTCATATTTTGTTTTATTATTCCTTAGTGTAATTTTGCATGAACACGTCTTCTGTTCCATTTTCATTCCTCTATGCGCAGTTACACATGCACGTTGTATGGGCTCTCACTAGACATGTTTATCTTATTGAGAAATTTATTTTACTTCAATTTTTAATGCTTATAAAAGTTGATGTCCATACTTTAAAATTAAAAATAATATTTCTAGAAAACAATATGAAATATTAAATGCTTTTTTAATATAAAATGTGGTAAGTTTGGTAAAATATTTATTGCAATAAGTAGGATCAACATTGATTTTAGACAGGTTAGCCAACATAATTCTATAACTAAATTGTAACTAAACTAGTGCAATTTTTTAGTTAATTAATATGAGTTTTAAATATCTGAAGTTTGAAAACATTCACTATAATAATATATTCTTGATAATACGTTTTTAATTTTACAGAAATTATTATTTTATAATAGGACCAGGTAAAAATAGTAAAAATAATCATTCAATCATTTAGTAATCTATTTAGCTATTTTTATTCTCATTGCTTTGTAATGGCAATACAAGTAAACAACTTCAATCAAGGATAATTCAAAATGGACAACAATATCGAATAAATTTACCGGTCATAGGCAGTATTAAAGCTCTATTATGTTATTAATGTGAAAATTGATATTAATTTTTTTAAATTTTCCATTTTCTCCCATTTGTGTTTTTTTCCCCTCCTCTTTTAGGAAGTTGTGTTGCGCGTTTCACACTCCTCCCTGATGAGTTCCGATAGAATGAAACCTAGGTCAGGGTATTGGGCGGTGACGGTTGATTTTCTTTAAGAGGCAACCATTACCTCTTTGTCCAATGGCAGCAATGTAAAGTGTGAACTGTGTTCTTCTTTTCATTGTAAAAGCCATATTGTGTTCGTCCTTGTTGTATGTTTCTATCCAACATTCCTGTACCTTCTTAAAATATAATGCAATTGCCTCATAAAGCGAAAAGAGGTTTTCCTTATTGAGATAAACAATTTATTAAGTAATTGAATGATTTATGATTGGAAATGCCTGTATTATTTAAATTAAATAGCCTATATGCTTACTATTACATTTTAAAAATTGATTAGTAGGTTCATCAAGGGGAAGCTCGAAAATGATGAGCTTACAAAACTTTCAATCTCGATCTCAAGCTTAATGACAAGCTCAACTCGAAGCTCAAAATCCGAGTACTCGCAGAGCCCTAGTTTACAGTATGTATTTTATTTTTAATGAGCTCTACAAGTAATTCCAAATCTTTTGCTTTTTGTTCTAAATCAATTATACCTTGTTCATCATCACTGATGTCAGAATCTTCCAATGCAATTTTCATAACACAAGATAATTTACTTTTTAGAGCTGATTTTACCTCTACATTGTTTCTTTTTGTGTAAACTGGTTTACTAATAGATGGTAAACTATGTAATTTTATTGGTGATAGTCCTAAATCACTTAAACTACTGTTCACCTCTTGAGTAGTTCCTTCAATTACGGAATATGTCTCAACTTCTGCAAATTCATCACCAGGAATAATTTCTTCAATATGGTCTTCATGCCCTTGTAACACCTTTTTGACTAATTTTCTACATCGAGGACATAGTTTTTGACCTGGACAGACATTAATTTTCTTTATTTGTGATTGCTTTGCAAGTTCAAGACTAACCTTATGAAAAGATCTTTTTTTAAAATCATGATACGTAATTAAAGGGGTTGCAGCAAGAAATCTGCTGACCTTCATATTTAGAAAAGTAAAACAGTGATGGTGAAAACAAAGTGATTTTAAGTTTTCTTTTGATATATTTGCCTGCTAAGATATTCATTCTTTACGCTAGATAATTCTACTAAATTCACAAATCCAGTTGTCTTTACACATAGTTTGTTTTATGGCAGACTGAACTGTTAAATATTCCAACACTGCACTGTACAAATTCCATGGTAAAGGTAATACTATACAAAAACGAATAAATTTTAAACTGCTATCACAGTAATCTTAGCTCAAGAGAATGCATGAAGTCAGGAAGGTTTGTGGTGCAACAGATTGACTGGTGTTAGTGATGACTGATGACTCATAATTATGGTGACTCATGCTCTGCTTTGTTTATGATTCAGGAATGAAATCATCCCCTAATAGCTTACTCAACCTTCTTCAATAAGCAAAATAAAGATAAAGATATTGAGTTGTAGTAGGGATTTAAACCCACCAAGCTTTTAAAGTTTTGGATAAATTTTCATTATGTTAGTGATTTAAAAAAAATCATATTTTGTACAAATCCACAACACAATATATTAGTTAAAACACTGTATCTTTAAAGAGAATTAAAAAAAAATCATTGATCTATCTTTTCTAGTTTTATAGATATAAAATATTTAATGTCATGCTGTCAACTTTGCACACCGTTACTGCGGAAGATTTTCAACTGTATTTAGGTTATATTTAGGCCTTCATAACTTGAAAATGACAATTGGTTAGAACGTCTTAAAATATAAAATGTAATCATAAAATCTTTCAAAGAAACTATGTGCAAAATATAATCAAAATCTAAGATGGTGGGTTAAATTTCCTCAAAATATTGGATGAATTGACATGGAATGACCCACGGTGAAGTTTGAAGTAATGGTGATGAGAAGGAAGAGGATAAAGCCTAGTAAAGCTATAAAGCTAGATGGAGTATAGCTGGGAAAAGTACAAAGTGTAAATTATATATTGGAAGCGTGATTGAGGCAAAGGCTGGGAGTAGAGAGGATCTGATAAGAAGCAGGCAGCAAAGAGAGTTGTTTTATAGGTGCGTAAGAGACCTACTGTGGAGAAGAGAAGTGCTGTGTGGGGTGTACTTTGTACACATTGTCACACATGCAGCAGAAACATGGACATTGAATGTAAGAGAGACTAGGAAACTGAAGGCCATGGGAATGAAGTTTGTGAGGAGCGTGTTACTTTTCACAAGGAGAAGCAGTACTAGGAATAAAGTTATTCACGAAAGACTGGGAGTAGAGGAAGCAAGGCTGAGATAGTATGGGCATGTAATGATGACGGTAAAAGAGAATACCAAATAGAATGATGGAGATGAAGTACGTAGGAAAAAGACCACAATATATGGGAAGAGCAGATAACAGAGAGTGAGCAAGTGATTGGAGAAGAATGGAAGTGCTTAAGGGAGGAAGAATAGTTGATGGATAGAGGAAGATGAACACATTTTACTAAATGACCCAACCATAGGCTGGAAATAGTTGATGGTGATGATTTTTAAATTCATATCTTTAAATTTATTAAATGTGTCAACTATTAAGTTTGCTTTTATTTTTTTATCTGTTTGCTCTAGGTTGTGGTTTGAATCCCACCTTGCTATGTTTCTCATACCATAGATTTTCCCTTCCTATTTCATTGCATGCTACCTTTTCCTATAGATGATATACATTAAGATACTAGTAATCAGCTTGTTGGTATGAAAGTATACTAATCAAAAATCAAGCAAATGGAGATAAAATTAAAATATTTAAATCTTTAATTTATTCATGAACAAATAAACTATTTTTCTTTTTCAGGCAACAGAAAAGATTCTTAAAGAAGCATGGAACAAAGATGGCTCTCCTTTCAAGAACTTGGACTATGACCCCACACTAGTCAACTTTGGAAACTCGTGATCAGATCCTTTCGTGTGAACAACTATTTCATTGAATCTTAATTTAATAATGTCATAAGTTTGTGTTTTGTAAAATTGATGCATTGTACTATAAAATCATCTGTTTTTAAGTTTTATTAAATTTTATTGTCTTTACTGTCATATTTTTAATAAATGGCTTAAATTGTTTACATCTTTCTTAAATGTTGTTTATAACAGTGTATTTGTGGTACCAAACTAAAGGTATGTTTGTGATAGCTTAAAACAAAAATTATATACCATACCATGTGTGTATACTGGCTTAATGTTTGCCTGTCCATACCAAAGTACAAAACCAAAACAATGAGCCATACCTTGCTTGTTAGGCAAGGTATTCACATTGCATTGTGGGTAAGAAATTATGGAATCCGGAGATCAATAAAACTGGTCAACCACAAATCTGTTTGTGCATACCAAGTTGGCAATACTTTACTAGTGAGTGATCACCATATATTTGTTAAATTCAAGTAACCAAATGGATTACATAATTTTGTTTTTAACCTTCAACCTATCAAGTAATGGAGGGTGAAGATTTGGTGATTAACGCCTTTGAACACATGATGAGCGTGTAAAGTGAATAAGTTATTGTAATATTTTAACAAAATTAATTTCTTTAAGGAAAACCTCTTTTCGGTTTTTGAGGTGATTTGTAATATATATTTGGAAGATGATAGAGGAAAGGTGAATTATTAAATGCATCTTGTTCCTTACAACACCAGGCACGGCTTTGAATTCGAGACATGTTTACGGTGGATTGTGGTAGCATTAGTTTTCTCATTATATACAATGGGGCTATGTTTGAGCAAAATGTTGAAAAAAACATTCTGTTTATATAGCCTGAACATAAGCACTTTATTAACAGCCTCCATGTTTTTACTTAATACATTTGTGGGCAATGTTGTGCTTTATTTAACTCATTTGTTGGGTTCGTTCATTTGATGGGTGTGTTCACTCTCTATATTTTATCTCCAAAATCGCTGCTACTTGCACTTAGTTTGTACAGTGTTTAGCATACAAATATGCTGCAAGGTTGAATTATTAAATCTAGCGCTATAATGCGACCATGAGAACTTTCCACTTGAATAAACTGCTTAAAAGAATAAACTAAAAGAATCATCTACTATAAATATATTGAATATACCTAGTCTCCAACTCTGCCCCATTAAATATAGCCTCTCCATCACCATCTGCACTCTACGTCAACATATAACCTGCCCGAACGAAACACAAGGTTCAACTGACAAGACATGCTTTATGATGTCAGCGCAGACAAAAATAGATTTCTCTTTGAGTTCTTTCTTCTGACAACTAGAACCGTCCAGGTGCTTCAGCACAAGAGAGGCTGTGACGTAATTTCTGGTCACATAGAGCAGCAAGAGAACAGAACATACCTTGACCACGTGATTACTCTTGTAGCCCCCTTTCCCTTCTTTTCTACTTCCCTCTTCTGGGAACTTTGGAAGGCACTATTGGCAGCAATCGGGAAGGAGGTTCTAGCGTGTTAGTCACATACAGTCTCAGAATGAAAGAAATAAATGATTTTTTCGCCGCAGTATATTTCTATTGTTTTTTGAAGGGAGGTGGCATAATATGATCATCATCAATGTACATTGTCCAACAGAAGACAAAGATTAACTAGTAAAGGATAGTTTCTGTGAGGTGTTATAACACCTCTGTGACCAGTTCCCAACCTATCACATGAATATTGTGATAGTCGACTTTAATGCAAAGATAGGGAAAGAAGAATTCTTAATGTCTACAATAGGAAAGGACAACTTGCATGACATTAGTAATGATAATTAAATAAGATTAATAAATGTTGCCACTTCAAAGAACCTTAATGTGAAAAGTACTTGCTTCAAGCATAAATATATTGGTAAATATAACTGAACCTCCCCAGATGGAACTATACATAATAAAATAGATTACTTTCCGATGTATAAATTACATCATACAAACTTACTGGATGTCATGTCCTACAGGGGCACAGATTGCGATCTAGACCACTACTTGGTAGTAGGGAGACAAACGTCTCTCAGTAACAAAACAGTGAAATAAGGCAGGCATGTTAGAAAGATATTATGTAGAAAAACTGACAGATGGTGAGTGTAGGATTAGATATCAATTTGAAATTTTAAATAGGTTTGATGCCCTAGACTCTAGAGAGCTCACAGGCTAGTGAGGAAAACATGAATCCAGAGGAACTGTGGGAAATTGTCAGGAATAATATTAAAAATACAGCATAGAGTAGTGTAGGTCTATGCAAAAAGAGTAGAAAGAAAACATGGTTTGACAATGAATGTTCAAAAGTAATAGAAGAGAGAAAGTAAGCAAAATTACATTGGTTAGAAAGTCCTAGTGAATTAAGCTCAAACACATTTAGCAATGTAAAAAGGAAGTCCATTGTCATATTCAGAAACAGAAATAGAAAGTATATAAAGGATAAAGATAGCGAGTTTGAACAAAATTAGTAAAAATAATAATACAAGGGAATTTTATTTAGGTACTGGCATCAACAAATATAGGAAAAGTTATCAGGCTAGAGCCATTCTAATGAAAGATTAGAACGGTAATTTGATGGCAGACACGAGTGATGTTTTGAGTAGATGGAACAACACCTTCAGGCATTTTTGTATGTCCATGAAGGATCCTTATTTATTGGGGGTATTGAAACCCATGCTGATGAACCGTTAGTCCCAGAGCCAAGTATTAGTGAAGTCAAAGAGGTGGTTAAAAGTTAGAGAATCATAAATCTCCAGGCCTAGTTTGAATTCTAACGGGGTTAATAAAGGGAGGTGCTGAAATGTTAGTAATAGAAATTCATAAAACGTTTCATATGGAACCATAAGGTATTACCACAAGAATGAAAAGAAGGTATTCTAATACCCATTTTCTAAAAGGAATTTAAAACTGAGTGAAATATCAAAAGGTACCTACTACCACCAACATGCTACATAATTTTAATGAGATTGACGCAATATGCAAAATAGTTGGGCATCATCAGTGTGGACTTAAATAAAAAGATCAACAACAAACAGGATATTTACTATTCGGCAATTATTAGAAAGAAAAAAGTGGGAACACAACATGAGCCGATGAATAGTTATTCATAGATTTTAAAAAGTCCTGTGATTCAGTTAAAAGAAGAAACATTTTAGATGACATTTTAGTTAAGTTTTGGATACCCAAAAAACTTGTCAAGCTAATTTAGGTATGTTTGTTTAATGCTCGTGGCGGGGTACGGGTTGGATGTCACTTATCAAATACTTTCTAAATACATAATGGGTTGAAACAAAGAGATTCACTCTACCCATTAACTACTTTTTAATATAGCCTTAAAGTACGCTAATAGGGTAATGTGAGACAAGAAGGAAGGATTTACATTAAACAATAAAATGCAGCTTATAAAATACGCAGATGATTTAGTTTTGTGAGGTAATAGCAAGAAAGCTATTGCAAGAAATAGAGACCTTTTATTAGAGGCTAGTAAGCAAAAGGCTTAAAGATGAACACTGAAAAGACTAAGTATATAATCACACAGGGAACACAGATTGAGGATGATAATTTATTGAAGTTGATAATTTAGAGATTAATTTGAGCAACATATCATTTGCCAGGTTTAATGATTTTACATATTTAGGAATAGTTTTAATTAGCAATTAATGATATTAGAGTTAAGATTAGGAAAATAATACAATCAAGACAATGCATGCTATCACTCGGTCAGAAAGCTGTTGACATACTACCTGCATTCAAGGAAAGTAAAACTTATAATATATATAAAAAAAATAGTTTTACCGGTTCTTTATGGGTGTGAAAAGTGGTATCTTACCTTACATGCCGAAAATAAATTTAGGGTGTCCGAAAAAAAGATGCTTAAGAAGGTGTTAAGCCCAAAAAGGGATGAGGATACTGGAAAGTGGAGGCGGTTACACAATGATGAGTTGCATACCCTGTGCTCATCACAAAACATTGCTAGGATAATCAAGTCTTGTAGATTATAATGGGCATGGAATGCAGCATGAAGGGGAGCATCAAGAACCGGGTTCAGGGTATTGACTTGCAAACCTAATAGGAAGAGACCATTGGGAAGACCTAGATGCAGATGGGAGGATAACATTAGAATGGACCTGAAAGAGCAAAGGTGTAAAGAGGTGGACTGAATGGAGCCACCTCAAGATAGGGATAGGTGGCCTACTTTTGTAGGTGCAACGGTGAATTTTCAAACTCCTAATGCCATAGAGTGAGTAAGTACATAACTATATTGAAAACAGGCCTATGTAATATAATTTTTTTTACCAAATACAAATGGGTACCACTCCATTTAACAATAAAAATCTTAAAGCTTGATTTTTGAAAATTAGGGGGTTAAATTCTCCAAACCAAATTAAAAAAACATTTTTATGTGGTGGTAAGTTGAAATTTTGGAAGGCATGTAGAAGGACCATTTCAGATAACTAAGTTTGAAAATTTAAAATACAAAATAAGTTTTAAGGAATTGGACAGGATGGGGGGAAGGAGGTCAAAGTTAAAAAATAATTGACTTCGTATAGGAGAAAATTGAAATTTTGGATAGTATAAAGAGAAAACACATCAGATAACCAGCAAGGTCTGAAAATTAAAATTAAAATTGGGGTGTGGGTTTGGGAAGGAGGGTTTAAAATATCCAATATTAATATAAAAAAACTTCTTGGTGGGTGGTGAAATTAAAATTTTGTAAAAATTAGTTGAAATTCCATAAAACAGGTAATGTTTAAATTATTTAATTCATATACATTTTAAGGAAGGAAGGAAGGCGAGCATATGCCCCTTACTCCTCCCTTTGTTGCAACTTTGACTGTGGGGTATTATTTTAAGTAATGAAGAAATACATTTATAATTTATATTACAACATGGTAGTTAAAGAGGGTAGAAGTGTGCTTCGTGTTCCCCTTACACAATGTACCCTGAGGACTCGTTTTGAAAGACTCTACAAAGCATTACATTGTAATCTCACTGCCAGATAGGTGAGCTCTGCTTTATTTTTATAACGTAGTGTTGAATAGATCATATGCTGAGACAATCTATACGCTCTAAAGGAATGCAAGCTTATTTAACTGGAGAAGTATTCATAAGGTCCCTCCTAGGGCCGAGGGGTTTTTGGAATTAGATGTATAACCCTAAATTTAAGGGTAAGGGTGAAAAGAGAAAAAAGTAAATTTTCTTTAAATTCGCTCAAACAATTTTGATTAAATTTTGTATCTAAACACTTTTTATTATTATAAACAAGATGGAAATTCTCATTTTCTTAGCTCATTGACTCCGAGTCTATATATATATATATATATTAGAGAGAGAGAGAGAGAGCTGCTTTTGCAAATAGGCAACTCATATGATGAATTATTAAAAAAACTCTTACTCTTAAATGTATATTACAGTGAAAAATCTTCCCAATGAACTGTGATAATTTAGTATTACCTTACCAAATATCTTACTTTCTTTGAAACAATCTCGCTTGTATATTAATATGCATCTAAGATTTAATAGAATATTGAATAGCCATTATTTTACTGTATTTATTTTACTCACATAAACAATCTTTCACAAAAATATAATAAAACATTATTAGTAATCACCTTATTTAAAAAAAAATAGAATAGTAAACCCCAAAAGGTAAAAGGACTAATTATTGAAACAGTTAAGATTAATTTGATAATATTTCACATTTGGATTGAAAGTTTAATTTAGACATGAAGAAAAGGTTGTTTTTCAAACCACAGTTTAAAATTTTATTTTTGGATTTCTTTTTCCACCCTAATACAATTAAAGAATCTGAAAATGTAATCAAAACCTCTCTTATTGTGGTTTGAATAAAATATTTGAATTTATTTAGACCTCTTTTAAACATTATTGTTGAATTATAATTACCTATTTGACTATGCTGTATGTAGTGTAAAGGATCATTAAGGTCATTCATCCATCAACATTTTATTGCACTTTGATGATTTCAAATCAATACAGTTCATGACTTATAAGGGGTCAAACTTGTTATTCTACGCTCTTTGCATACTATTGTTAAGATAAAGTAATTAATATATGACCCACTTTGGTGGCCACATGTTCTAAGGTGTTACTCTCGCAATATATTAGATTGCTGTTGAAAGGGAAATGATGGTTCAATCCTGGTTGGGTGTACTGATAGTAGTTTTTCCTGAATGGTTTCCCCCCTCTCTTCCCACACAAATGCGGGTACACTTCCTCTAAATTAAACCTTCCTCATCCCTAACTCATTAGCTTAATTAGTACATAAGCATATAGGCTGAAAAGATAGTAAGACATGGTGCTAAAAAAATAATAGCTATACATGGGGATGACATTTATTTGAGGTGCACAGAATGAAATATTTATAATATGATTAATATTTCATTGAAATGATATTATTAATATAATATTAATTTTCATAATAGGACAATATCATATTAATAATGATACAATTTTTTGTAAAGAGAAGCTTAGGAAGGAGAATTCAAATATTAGATGACTTGAAGGAAAGAAGAAAGTTCTGGGAGCTTAAGGATGAGGCCACTGACAAAAGTAATGGACCTGTCGTAAGACAGAACACATAATAATAAGTATTTGAAATAATTATAGTATAAATATTACTAGCATCATTAATGATATTAATAATATTAATATTTCATTGTGTACAATTAATACAAATGTCTAGTTATACTAAACTTTAGCCCCATACTTTACCTAACAATGGTACAGGAATAGCATAAAATATCAAGTTTGACCCCTTTTAACTCATGAACTGTAATGATTTGAAACCATCGAATCACCATTTATAACTTTTAATTATATTATTGTTAAAATTTTTATGGTTGAATGACCTTAAGTTGCCTTCCACAATATGCGGCTTGAGAGTTTATAGTAGGTTATTTACATGGAAAACAGGAATACTTTAAAAAGCCAAGGGAATTTGAGAGGACAGGAAAAATTCAAGAAGTCATAGAAATTATAAAAAGTCACTAGAATTTTCAGATATTTTTGAAATAATTTTTTAAATATGAAGTAGAGAGCATAACCAAAGTAAGCTTTTGGTTTTATCTCCAATTCATGCGATTTTTTTAATCATCTTTGTACCATAAACTTAGTAAATAAAAGAGAAAATTATAATTTTTGTTATAGCTTTTCATATAAAATACTGGGAAAGTATATATTATTTGGTCTGGAAAACCTGGGGAAAATTGGGCATTTCAAAATTTTAATTTGAATCAACCCTGTTTGAAAGTGTTTTAAAAAATAGATTGTTTTAGCAGAAATAAGCCAGGCTTAAAAAAAATTTTGTAACCATCCGTTACCCTTGAGAATATATTTTAAGGTGAAAGGGTGCCAGAATGTAGGGCCAAGTTTTAATTAAATACTAGGCTTATGTATTGTAGTAAGGCTATTAACAGCCTTAGTAGCTGATAGTTGCCAAAGTTACTAATATTACGTAAATATATTCATGTATACATTCATATGATCATCTGATCTTTGATAGATAGTACAAGTGGGGGTGGAACAGGGGTTAGGAGATGGGGCCAGGAGGGGCTTTGCCCCAATTGGGAAAATATTGCACCCAACTCTCTCTAATAAATTTTTCCCCGATTAGATTTATTTCACTCCCTATGATACTAAAGTATATAGAGCTGAAAGATGGCCTTGCATCAAAATAAATTAAAAAAACAATCTACAACTGTATAAATTTTGATTAAAGTTATTATATTTATTTCAAAACTATAAAAAGGTGTTAGTAGGTAAAAAATATGACAGTTTCCCAAACTCTTTATTTTGACAAACAGCCAATCAACCTTTGAATGATTCAGGATCAATTCAAAATATGATAGAAAAAAAATATCTTACAAATGGCTGTTTTTTGGTTTTTTGTTTCACTCTGAATGCAAACTGTCGTAAATAGTATTTTCCTTAAAACTTTCAAATGACCATTCTCTCATTATTTTAATGATTTTCCTCAGCTAAGTATAGGAAGATATTTTGAGAACTGTTGTCATTCGAATTAGCTTTATAGTTTTGGCCATAAATAGTTTAAAGAAGCATTCAAATTTCAAATATATTATAGGTCAGGTAAGTATATCAAATAACCTCTAAAGGATTTTAATTTTTGAATTTTATTTCATAGGTGAAGATCAATCTAAAGAGCTTAAAAAAAATCTGGGGGAGAGCCTCCAATTTCCCCTTTGACCTGTGGGTTGCATATAAAACTTTTTTTTGTTAATTTTCTCTTTTCACAAAAATAAAGTTCTACCACCCATTAAGTAAAAATAAAGTCTAAATATTCATTGTTGACCAAAAAATATTGTATTTTATTATCCTCTTCCTACCATGTTATTACTACACGTAATGATAAGGAAGGACAAAAAAGTACTACCTATGATAAAAGAAACTCCTTCAAATAGCTTCAAGAATCATCCAGATTTTAAAATTTCACATGGGAAGGAACCTCTGACCCAGCCTCTGACCCCTCTCAGTTGAAGGCCTCCCGCCCCCCAACCCCCACTTCCAAAGATCTTCGGGAGCCCCTGACATGAGGTGTAGGGTGCAGACTTATGAGGAATACATGAAGCGACATGCGGCCTTCTATTGCCAAAATGTTACCCACCACTGTCCTAGACCATAGGCTCTACTTCCACTACCATGTTGATCATAATGTTTCTCATTCTCTGAAATTACTAGACCTGATTAAGTATATCGCCACCTCAATCTTTAAAGTTGATCGTATATTTAAGTTTGCACTATGCTTTGGTCAGGTCCAAGCTTAAATATGCTAGTGTGGCATGGAATTCAAGCGCCTTGGAAAGTGTTCAACACAAATTTTTCGCTGCTTGCTATGAAAAGTTCTTTCTTAACCATGTTTATGTAATATTTATGATAGAATTCAAAACTCTTTAGGGCTCCAAACTCTCTTCTCACAAAAACTAGCACCTACCCTTTTTGTTTTTAAAATTTAAATACCACACTTATTTCATGTTAATCTGCTCCTTATTACTAAGTAATTTCTGTTTGTTTTATGTTATTTTAATGTAGACTTTTCACCAAATTATTATTGATTTATTATTATTTAGTCACTAAATTTCTTTCATTGTAATCTCTTGTACATTAATATAATATGGATTGATTATTTTGTAAGCAATGTGTGCTTATGTATTTATCATGCTAATTTGCTATCCTAGAGGTCTCGACTGTTGGTTAGCACTTTAATAAGAACAATTAAATGAAATTTTTTGCTTTAATATAGTTATGGTATTCATCAAAGATATTCAAGGCCGTATTCAGGATTTGGAAGGGGGTTCAACCCCCCACCCCAAATTTTATGAACAAAATATATATGGCTTTATTTATGGTTCAAAAAATATCAAAATTAAAGTACAAGTAAAATTAGGGGGCTGCGTTACCATAAAAACCCTTTAGAGAGCTTCTAGAGGTGTTTAATATTTAGAATTTTTCCTAGCCTTTGGCAGTTAGGCAGTTATGTTGCCATAAAAACACTCTAGATAGCTTTTATCTAGGTATCAAATAGCCAATGCTATTATTTATGGTTTTAGTGAGGATTACTCCATCTAGATATTATATTCTGAAAATTGAAAAATGACACCTGGACACGGGAATCGAACCCGGGACTAAGCCAAAGGTCCCGGGTTCGATTCCCGTGTCCAGGTGCCATTTTTCAATTTTCAGAATAATTTATCTAGTCTCGGTCGGGTGAACTGAGGGTGGTTTTTCCTAAATGGTTTTCCACTCTCCCTCCAAGCAAATGCGGGTTCACTTCCTCTAAATTCAACCTTCCCAATTCCTAATCCATTAGTGTGATTAGTACTTAAGCGTATAGCCCGAACGGGTAGTAAGACGCGGTGCTAAAATTAAAAATTAATTAAATTAAAAATTTATCTAGGTGTTTAATATTCAGAATATGTCATAGTCTTCGGCAGTTATGAGGTTATGTTGCCATAAAAAACACTTCTATAGGTGTTTAGTATTTAAAAAATTTCTTAGCTTTCTGCATTTAGGGGGTTATGGTTATGTTGCCATAAAAAACACACTTCAAATAGCTTCTAGAACTGTTTATCATTTCGAATTTTTTCTAGCCGCCGGCATTTGAGAGATGTGTCCACCAATACCCCCCCCCCAC
>CABFWO010000170.1:175620-198736 GCA_902155825.1 Timema genevievae | reverse complement strand
CCCCCCCCGAAATTATTGGCTGGCTACGAACTTGATATAACAAATTTACCAAGGGAAGTGACTGCATGTCTTTTCTATTAAATGTAGCGCTCTTTTAAGTGTACGAAGTTTGCTTCACTGGGATTGGTATAACGAGCTGTCATATGGTGGGGGAATGGAATGCCCGCGCCTCCAATCGCCAAAGGCTTCAAAGAGAGGTATGATGGGGACACTGTCTCGCTTCCTACACTTTTGTGCTAGCTACAGCTAAACAGTAGTATCTTTGCCCTAAGCTTACGAGCGATGTTTCCGTACTTAATTCAATAAATAATTAAATACATGTCTACTATTTCAGTGTGAGTGATACAACTCTCATGACAACATTTATCTAAACAAGTAAATACCAGTAAAACTTATGCCTAATTTAGTACCAGTCCAAGTGTTTAGTAATGATTAAATACAAACGCACGGTCAAAAGAGATATGCCTTGATTTTCTTACGAATCCACATTTGAAGCACCTTTAAAGATAATATACTTTTGTGGTGGACATTTTATTTTAATATTAGTGTTATTTTATTGGTCTTGATAATGGAACTAAACTTAAAAGTGACAACTACAGATAACATAACGAAGTATAAATACGTGAAAGTAGATCCAATAGCTTTTCTGTCAGATATGTCCATTCGTGAGAGAATTGTGGTATTAAATAAGTATTACATTCTCAAATTGAACAATGATTCATTTTTATCTAAAACAAAATTAAAACCAAATATCTTTATTTTGAAAGTTATTTTAGAGGACGTAGTTTTATAAATATAATCCTTAAAAAATCACTAGATTATTTCAAAGTGTACATTAAACTTATAGCTACTTGTTACATAACCTAGTATAAATAATATATATAGTAAACTGGTAATTGTTTCAAACTGAAGCCGGGGATTTCAATGCTAGGCGCTACCGGTAAATGGCAAAGGATGCAAAATTCTAGTAAAGTCAACTAGAATAAACATAGGCCTATTGAGTTGTAAATTTTTTGGGAAAACACATTGAAGCCCGGAGGCGTAACTAAGGTTGTTGGGGGTTAATGGTGCCCATTGAAAACTAATCTTTGAAATTTGGCTCAATTCTTGTATTGGTACGCAAAATGGTTACTCGTTATAATGCCGGTTACAAAATATAAAAAAAATAAAAAACGCTTATTTATTGTTAAAACATAAAACTTATATTGTTGCTAATATTGCTAATAAATTTGGCGCCCACGGCACATGCCCCACCTGTCTCACCCTAGTTACGCTACTAGGATAGAATTTACAACAAATTTTTGTGACCTGGTGGTCTAAGGGTAAAGTGTCAGACTTCTGTGCTGGGGGTCCGGGATTCAATCCTCGGTCCCACCACAGATTTATCTGATTTCCAAACCCTTCCTTCACCTCTGACAAGACGTGTATTAATGACAACTTGTGAATGTGAGGAATGCCAGGCCTCTACCGTGGTTCGGATCCCACGTTAAACTGAAGTCCTCCATTTCATCTCACAATCCCCCTACCATTACAAATTAGCGTAAGAACGTATAACCAGAACGGGTAGTAAGACGTGGTGCTAATAATAATAATTTACAACACTTTGAATAATAATATTGTCTCGACACTATTGGCTGAGTCATTAGCGTGTCTGTGCAGTGATCTCCCGAGTCTAGGATTCGATTCTCAGTAGGGGCCAAAAACTGTGTTATTAAGAAAGCGAAATCGAATTAGTTTATATTTACTAACGAGTAAATATTAATGTTCTGGTGGTTTTGTTTGTTTGTCTTAATACTAAGAAAGGATGGGCCGTTAGTAGCCTGGTTGTTGATATTAATTGTGTGCTGTCTAGAGAAACAGTTCCAAAACTATAAAATAAGCATTTGATACAGTCAACACTATTTTAATAGCTAAGCAAACAATTTTGATTTGTATCAGTTATTTGAGCTTTAAGACCTTCGTAGTAACATTTCAATAAATATCTTGAAATTTTTTTTTGACAATAATGAGAATATAGTGAAATTTCTCCAAAAGTGTAGGTTTTCTAAACTATTGCCCCACTCGACCCCCTACCGCCTTTAGATAGCAGTAGCACGCTAGTTTTTTAACAGACAAAAATGTTAAAAAGGGGTAGGCACAGTCATAGTGTCAACATATTATGTTATAAGAGGTCATACTCAAGCCATTGGGAGAACTTTGACTCTGAGAAGATCGTGTTTTTATATCACCGTGTATAACTATAGGTTCAGCTTGCACGCATACATTATAATTAAGCTAATAGGATAGGGATGGGGAAGGACGTATATAAAATGTAATTTACCCTCATTTGTGTGGAAGGAGAGTGGAAAACCATTTAGGAAAAACACCTTCATACCTGAGCGAGATTCGAACCCCGATCTCCCTGTTATCAGTAGGCCAGTCTAACATGAGAGTGATGCCTTAGAGTTAGACCATTCTGCCATTGAACCGGGTGTCGCGAGTTTTGAAAAGGTTTTCAATAAACATTGTCTTTCAGATCTTCACATTGTATTATGTGTTTATGGCTCTTTAGAAATATAAGGCATTCTTTAAAATAGCCTTCTTAACTCTGTTCTCTAAAATTGGATGGTATTCGTGATAATCGGTCTTAGCACTTTAGTGCACACGTGGATAACCAGGCTCTTATTGTTTCAGTCAAGCTGTACCTATTCGGAATCAAGACTCTACCACCCCATACTGTTCTCACAAGCGTCCGCGAAGGCAGTTAGGAAAAGAAAGGAATCCGGTCAGGTAGAACTGGAAAATACTGGAGGAGAGGATAGATTCTTTTCGGCAAGTTCGTAATCAGGTGTTTGACTGCTACAGTGAGGGGAGCAAGGTCTCGACACGAAGGTGTTCTCGATTGTTGTAATCTAGTCTTCTGTCGTAAAATAGTAAACTGACAAATGTTACGGGCGATTCAAATGTTTATACAATTCAGCGTGTCTGTAAGATAGCGGTTTGTGTCGGCTTAAAACTTTAAAAACAAGTGTTGGAAAGTGTGGCGTTGTGTAGTCCAATCATTTCGCTCGATTTATATAATTTTGTAGGAACATAGCCCAGTTTGTTTATTATTGAATTTTCTTTTAAATTTCGAACATCAAACAATGCCTTGCTCCGCGGTAACTTTGTCTTTAGCAACAATCACGGCGATTGTTGCTGTAGGTTTTCTGGCTATCGCATTTTCTACGGATAATTGGCTGTACATTGAAGTGAAAAGAGCGCAGATTCAGGTAATTTTCATTGTTATTATTGCCATATCTTTACATACGTGCAAGCCAACACATGGCTAATATAATACATATTTTATTGTAAATCTACATTATAAGCTATTTTATAGTTATTGTCTCTATAGATATCATTTTACCACCATCTTGTTTTTACTTTGACCCTGAAACAACTCTTCTTGCAGCACCCAAGCTTATTAATGTACACAATTGTTCATAAGAAATCAGACAAATGGGTGAAGGTACGTTGTCATGGGTTCGTTCTCTTGGACGCGTTTAGTTGGCTATATCAACTTATGCGTAGAAATCATGTTAGATTATACGTTTGACACAATGTGACATTTACTGTAGGTACTGCACAATCTTCAAGTCACATTGATGGAAAATATTCTACGGGTGTGTTAAAAAAGTATCTGCAAACAAAATTATAACACAGATTTTTTTATTTTAGTTTATGAACCCTTTCCATTTTAAATTACTGGTACATTCACAAGAGATAAACCTAATTCAACAACAGTCAAAATTATAATTTTATTTTGTGCCTTCGGTTCATAGCTCAGTAGTAAGATTTTTAGATTCCCGTGTCCAGATGTTAGTTTTCAAGCTCATTATTTGAGTTTGTGAACGGCACGTAATCAGAACCAAGGCCTAAGCCAGCCAATAATTTCAGGGGGGGGGAGAGGGGTGGGGGGCGTTTGGTGAGCCCATCCCCCAATTGACGGAGGTTAGACAAAATTCTAAATAAAAAACAGTTATGGAAGCTATCTGAAGTGTTTTTTATTGTAACATAACTGCCAGAGGCTAGTAAAAATGTATATATTTAAACAACTCTAGAAGCTCTCTTAAGTGTTTTTTTATGGTAAGATAACCCCCTAACTGCTGAAGGCTGGGACAAATTCCAGATATTAAACAGCTCTAGAAGTTCTCTAAAGTGTTTTTTTAGGGCAACATAACCCCTAACCACCGAAAACTAGGAACAATTCTAAATATTAAACACCTCTAGAAGCTATCTGAAATGTTTTTTATGGCAACATATCACCATAACTGGCGAAGTCTAGAGAAAATTCTAAATAATAAACACCTCTAGAAGCTCTCTGAAGTGCTTTTTATGTTAACACAGCCCCCTAATTTGTACTTGTATTTTAATTTTTATATTGTTTGAACCATAAATAAAGCCCCCTGACTACAGCCTTGATCAGAACTAATGTTTCAATCTTTTTAAAGACTAGAGATCTTCAAAATATTGGATTTGTTTCAAAATGTGAGTTATATAGGCGTAATGAACATTCCTTCGATCATATTATATACTACACATTAGGTTGATCAACATAACTGTCGCCACAAATTTTCCAAACTTTGCTGCTGTTTTATGATGACGTGTTTTAGAAAAACATTTGGACGCTAGGCTCTATTTAAAGGGGCATAGTCCGAGGTTGTCGTAAAGTTATTTTTCAAACTATCAAAGTCTCAATTAGTTTTTATTTGTTAATTTTTGTAAAAGAGTCTGACAGTCCGTGTACCTACGTTTTTGGATATCAAACGTGGTAAAATGGGATCAAAGTGACGTTCGACATTGAACATCTTGGGTGCCAATGTTTCGAACGTTTTACAACGTTAGATCATGTAAGAATAGTGTAGTGGACCTTGAATCGTGGGGGTCCCTGTTCGATACTGAGCGGGTGCACTGAGAGTTAATTTTCAAGCTTGTAGTTTTCCCGGTGTCATTCTAGGATAAATTTGGTACGTTTCTTTCACTTTTCCATATTGTAGTTTAGAATTGTAATATTTTTACTTTTCACCGCGTCTTTGCCCTTTACTAGCCTTCCACTACAATGATTGGTCATATAGTAGGTGATGCATAGTCGGGTCGCCTAGCGAATATATTTATCAGGCAATTCTGTAAAAAAAAATCCCCTTACTGATTTAAGATTTCTTGGTTCGATTCCCCGCAAGGCCGAAAACGTATCACTGTCAAAATGATTTTGTTTCTGTTCATGAAGTGGTAAATTAACGGTCTGGATAACTGTTGTGTCCACCCTATACTTATTTAGAGTTTTTCAATAACAACTAGGACATGGCACTACTGAATAAATACTGAATTAACGTAAGCTTGGTCACTATATACACATACACAAGTTAGAAACATTTTATAAACTGTTTTATTGTTTATATGTTTGGTAACGTTGTATTTTACTGTAATTGTCACGAAGAATAATTGCCAATGGAAGAGGGTGGTTGAAAAAACAATAATATATTCAGGGAGATTTGGAACTTGAAAAAAAAATTAATAACATTTTCTCTTTTAACGAATTCATTAAAAAAATACGTAGAACTAAGTCAAATATAAAGTAGGCCTAATTATGTACTGTAACGAGATTAGTGTACTTCTGTTAGCAGTGCGAGGCCGGCACGCTTGTCATTCGTCTACGCGCTCTCCATCCTCTTTTAGCAGGTAGCCAGCAAGCCTCGCAGCTAGCTATAGTAGCCCCATGGTTTCTTTGGTGCTGAGTGACAGCTTACAGCTGAGAGCTGACGGCTTTGAAAAGTTACCAGACCAAATTATGTTACCAGACCAAATTATGTATCCCTACGCCGAACCATATGATCTGCAAAAACATGTGTTTAGCAGCTGTCACTTCTGAGAGTCAACAGTTAGGTATATACCTAAATTTACCTAAACAGTTAGGTATATACCTAAATTTTGACTGTCAGAAGTCAGCTGTGAACTGTCAGTCAGCACCAAAGAAGCCACGGGCCTACTGTAAATTAGAGGATACAGGTGGGGAGGAACGTAATTGAAAGGAAAGTGATGAATATAGAAGAGTGTAATAATTTACTTCGAATCCACTAAAGTTGTTTAGAAATGGAGGGTTCCAGACTCCCTGTGACCCCTACACGGTCGGCGGTCAGCGAAGAATCTCCATTCCGAGTCGAGGCTTGCCAAGTAGTTGACCGGCGTGTCCGGGTTATCGTGTTCAGTGAGTGGGCCAGCGTGTCTGGTTGAAACATCTACTGGACCAATGTCTGGGTGATAACCGACTTGAGCTTGATCATAGACAGAGGAGCTTCAAAGTGCATTGAAGTGAAGCTACGGCGGAACGGGTTACTAGTGTAATTCGTCTGCACGTTCTTTCTCTCCCTCCACCATCCTTGTTTAGCGGGTATCCAGCCAGCCTCACAGCTAGGTGGATTAGAGGAAACGGGGGGGAGCGTAATTGAAAGGATAGTGACGTATATAGGAGAATATGGGCTAATTTCCTTCGAATTCAGTAAAGTAGCTTATAAATTGAAGATTCCATACTCTTTAACTGTAACCCCTATATATATATATATATATATACACAGTCGGCGGTCAGCGAAGGATCTCCGCTCTCCAGTCCAAGTCGAGGTTAGCCAAGTGAGTTGACTGGCGTGCCCGGGCTAGCATACCTGGGAGTAGGCAGAGTGTCGAATGTGTGGGCTAGCGTGTCCAGTGAGTGGTCCAGCATGTCTGGGAGCAGGCAATGAGTTCAGGGAGTGGACTAGCGTGGTCATTGTGTGGGCCAGCGTGTCCAGTGAGTGGTCCAGCATGTCCGGGAGTGAACTAGCGTGTTCATTGTGTGGGCCAGCGTGTCCAGTGAGTGGTCCAGCATGTCCGGGAGAAGGCAACGAGTTCAGGGAGTGGACTAGCGTGTTCATTGTGTGGGCCAGCGTGTCCAGTGAGTGGTCCAACATGTCCGGGAGAAGGCAACGAGTTCAGGGAGTGGACTAGTGTGGTCATTGTATGGGCCAGCGTGTCCAGTGAGTGGGCCAGCATGTCTGGGAGAAGGCAACGAGTTCAGGGAGTGGACTAGCGTGTTCATTGTGTGGGCCAGCGTGTCCAGTGAGTGGTCCAGCATGTCCGGGAGTGGACTAGCGTGGTCATTGTGTGGGCCAGCGTGTCCAGTGAGTGGATTAGCGAGTCTAGCGTTCTTGTAACGTGGGTCAGTGCACTGTGTCGTGCGAGGGGACCAGTGGCGGTGTGATTTCTTAGTTCCCAACGAACGTGTCCGGCAGCGAGTCAACTGTCAACCTGTCAGGGCGAGTACAACAACGTGTCCGGTGGGTGTTCGTGGATCTCGGGGCAGAGCGGCGTATGTGGACTAATATGTCGGTGACCATTGGAGTACTTAGATGAATGACACGGGTAACATAGACATTGATTGTTCTTGTGAACTGTGTTGATAATGAACATTATTAGTGTATGTTTTAGATAGTTGAAGATTTATGATGTGTTTGGCTAATCAGTAGCGTACCCCAATATCCTAAAAAGAGCTCAGGGTTCATGCGGAGTGAAAGGTCCGCGATATTTCAGGTCGCCTACCCCCATTACAGTATTTTAATAAAATATAGATTGCACTAGAACTATCTTATCAATGAAGAACACAAAACTTGATTACAAGTGAGTTAAACAACTAGCACATATATGTTAGACTCCAGAAGTGAAATTGGCCATTTCATGAATTTGTTGAATTTCTACTCATTCCGTGAACTGGTTTTTTAGCTTGTCCATTTCACGGACTGGGCAAAACTCGACCGGTTCATGAATTGGGCAACGCTTGTGCTGTCCTGTTCATGAACTGTCTATTTCACGAACTAGGCATTTTTTTGCCCGGTCCGTGAAATGGACAAGCGAAGAACAGTTTTGATCATAAACTTATAATCGTTTTAGAATAGTAGGTTATGTTAAGTTAGGTTTGGTTAGTTAAATATAATCTTTTAAAACAAATTTAATTTAAGCTTGTAGTAGATAATGCAATAAATTCCAGTTCATGAAATGGGCAAGAGTTATAATAATGCAATTTTTGTCCAGTTCTTTAAATGGTCAATTCCAGTGACCGGTTCACGAAAATGGACAGAATTTTCCCATTTTGTAAAATGTGCAGTTTCATTATTGGAGTGTAACGTATATATTCTTTAAATTGAGAAATTACACCTTGACACTGGAATCGAACCCCGGGACCTTTGGCTTAGTACGCCCATGCTCTTGCCACAGAGCTATCCAGGATTCGTCCCATGCCCAGGGTCATTATTCACTCATATTTTAAAGCAGAGTTTGTGATGGACATGTGGAAATCGTCAGCTACATATAACCGGGTTCGATCCTCTTATTCAATTGTGGATTTTCAATTTAAAGAATATTATATTTAGATGCGGCTATAACCGAACTTAACAACTAAAATACCCGCTTCGGTGGCCGCATGGACCAACTTGCTACTCTCGCAGTAGACCAGACTGCTGATGACAGGGAGATCGAGGTTCGAATCTCGGTCGGGTATACTGAGGGTGGTTTTTCCAAAATAGTTTACTACTCTCCCACGCAAATGCAGGTACACTTCATCTATATATAACCTTCTTAACCCCTAAAACCATTAGTGTAATTAGTACATAAGCGTATAGCACAAACGGGTAGTAAGACGCGGTGCCAAAAAAACCTGTAATAGCTTGGCTATTTAACTATAACAGGAATATAGCTAATTATACTATAAAGCCACATGGCTGACTCACTCACTCACTGATATTAATGTTTACCCACTTCCAGAAGAGCTAGAAACTTGAAATTTGGCAAACTTATAGCTTCTAGCCTGTAACCGACGGGAAAATTCCAAAAAGTTAAAAAAAAAATTTTTTTAACCCCGAAAAAAAATGCAAAATGGCGGAGCAACTTTAAAGTCGGTGGGACATTTCTTTGGAGGTCTCTTGTGGCTAAATGGTAAGACTTATAAAAAAAGGATTGCACCATCAGCCACGGATTTGGCGAGATCCACAAGTTTGGTCCTGTTACTTTTTGTCGTATCTCCTTCGGTTTATACCTTAAATAGAGCTAGATTTTTTTATTTTAGGTAAATTTTGCACATTTTCCACAAATATTTTAATTTTCTGACACACTTGTAGGACAGCTAGAGTCATAAAATTTGGCAGGCTTATTGGCACATCCAATTTCCATAAGCGTGCCAAATGGGATTAGTCTAGCTGCCCTCTAAGTATGGAGAAACTAAAATAATGTGTGAAAAATACAATACAATTCCGGTAACTTTAAAGTTATTACGTTAAAAACAACGCTGGAATTACATTAGTTTACATCCACTTGCACACGAGCACGAGTAAAGCGAGTATATATCATATAGGCCTAGTGATATTTACCTAAGAGATTTATAATAATATTATAGGTGGTTTTTCTTTTAGGGTACTATTTTGCCTTTCTAAAAATTATAGATAGATGATTCTAGTTTCGATTTGCAAGGTAGATTTTGAGAAAAGTGCGTGCTCAAATTATTTTTAATTTATTTAGTTTCGATTCCGTTTTAAAATGAAAGGAGGCGTGGGAACAAAATATAGTAGCCTAATCAATGTGTTTGCTAAGAGGAACCGTCGACTTTAGTTGGTATTTCAGTCTTCCCCTCTATAGAATTTCAGCTATTTCACTGAATTACACAGATTATTTCTCCCCGATTCCTTTTGTTTACTCTCCTTATTCAACGAGTTTAGTTATCCGCACAGTTAGCACGCGGACAGAGTTCTCCTTCCATGCAAATGTGGGTACATTTTCCTAAACTCCCTTTCTCTCCCATTAGTGTAATTAAATGCGGATAGCCTGGGCTGATAATAGGGGGAGGGGGAGGAGTAGAAGTACAGCCACTTCGTCTCGCATTACAAAACAGCCCACTTCCTGTTAAGCTTGATTCACACGCTCGCCGAAAAATAAAAAGCAAAATCTGCGCAGTAATTCACACACTTTAAGTTGACCCATGATGCATTGCAACGCTTTAAAACAGTTGATTATCAACATAGTGGATACACATACATTTTAAATCATTGTCCCGACGGTTGTTTACAAATTATAACGCTGTGTCGTGGCACAATCCAATACATCAATACACACGCTTTACATTAACGAGTTATTTCAAATCGCCTAACAACGGCCAACCAAGCTGTCTGCTAGCTTCTGGCTGTAGAGCGCATGCGCATTGATTTGAGATGGCTGGTTCTGAGATTTGATTGGTTCTCCTGTGCCAAACATCTCGAGCAGAGCGGACAAAGTAAGTAGAGAATAATTGAACGCCAGCAGAACAGCTCGCGCCGATCAAGCGGAAATTTTGTGTTTGGCTTAGAGCGCGTCACGTGACCACGTTTCTGTTCTACGATAGTTTTTCGGCGAGCGTGTGAATCCACAGTTAACCGAATAGCAGTCGCGCTTCTTGCTCGTCAGACCAGCGAACAAACTTCACAGTTAACTTAAGAAATTGGTCTGCCCCCCCCCCTCCCCCCCTTAACCCTTTACTCTTTCTTTCTCAACAAGTTTCTTGTGAAAGATCGGGAAAACCTAAAAGGAGGCTCCGACTTGACACTTGGCTACTACACTCGTTGCTGTTTAGCACGTCATTTGGTTTCCATCATAATATGCCTACTTTGGATACTAGACATCGCATCATTATTCACAGTCAATTCGAACTTCAACATGCAACACACTGTTGTCAAATCGCATCACGGCCACAGAAAGTCGAGTTCGGCGCATGGAAAGGATGGAAAGGATGCATGCGCTGTCTAGTAGCAATACGCCTGCGCAAATTCAGTAGCTTAGAAGCGCTTCCCGAGTGGCCCCGTGTGAAGGGGCTTTAAAAGACCAGCGCAGAATCTAAGAATATAATAAGTGGGCTATGCATGCGCAGTCTATGATTAATAAGGAGGTTAGGCATGCACACTCTAGGTGTACTAAGTGGACTAGGCACAGGGGTTCAGAAAGCTCTTTGAGGGCTGTACGAAAGAACTTGACCAAGTGGATGCTTTGTAGACACTAGCGTGGGTTTGCTTGCGGCATCATAGGTTAAAAGGTGGAACGATAGTTTGCTCGGGACCACACTATCGGTCCACTAAGCATTCACTAACGTTCCTGCATACCGCCCTGAAATTTGTGGGGGTGGGGGGCTCAACTGAGAGGGGGTCCGGAGGTTAAGGTAAAATTCTAGACCTTGGACGACTTTTGACGCTTCTGTGAAGGAGGTTTATTTTTCACGGGTGGTACTTCTTGTATTTCTTTCTTTGTCATTATATATAGTAACAACAGAGCAGGAACTTAGTAGAGAAAAAATTCTACTTTTTTTTTCCAGTCAATTAAAAACGATAGGTAGGCCTCCCTACTCTTCTATATTTTTAATTGTATAGGTAATGCTACTTTCCAGTGGGGATCGAATCTTATTTGTGTAATAGAGGCGTTTAGTAAAAAAAAAAAAAAAAGTTTGGAACGTCTTGGCTCCCAAGCCAAAGGGGGAATTGGAAGCCCTCCTCCAGACATTTTCAGAAATTTGAATGCTCTTAGAAGCTTCATAGAGTGGTCCTCACTTGGAAAAATTTACGAAAATTATACTCCTCTAAAAGTTATTTGGAGTGATTCTCACCCAATTTTTTTTTTAATTCGGACTCTTCTAGAAGCTATCTAAAGTGTTCCTCACATGCAAATCCTATGAAAATTTTATGCATCTAGAGTCTAGACTATTTAAAATGATCTTCGTCTGACAATTTTTTGAAAATTTTATGTCCTTATAAACTTTTTAGAGTGGTTCTTTCGTGGCACATGTAAGTGGAGGGCGTAAAACACTTCTGTAAGGAAAATATTTACATATCAAAATGTCTTCCTAAAATAGTTAATCAAGGAAAAATCTCTCAAATACACATAACATGTTCGTTTGAAAGCGTAAAGGAAAAACACAGTTTTAATAGTTGGCATTACTAGTCAGTTATCAGTGGTATGCAAAACAAACCATAACTAGTCTTTTGTTTTTATTACATTTTGAATTTACTCTGAGTTTATCGACAGGTATTGGTCAAAATAAAGAGCTTGGAAACGGTCATATTATTTACCCACCCACAATTTTTATGGCTTTGAAATAAATTAAAATAATAAGGTGTACAAACCACCTACAATGCACTTCATGAAATTCCCCCTCCACACGGACTTCCTACTCATACTATCTATCAGGTTTTCCCTCTTTTCCATGTACACTCAGTTAGTTTGCTCTGAAAGGTAGCAGTCTTACCTTGGCAGGCTACACTTTAACTCATGGGTGTAGGGCAAATTTAATTTGGGGAGGGGGGTTCCAAATTGTAAGTGTATGACATAATGCTAAGCCTTCTGAGAAATAAGAAAATTATTTCATAAACTAGATTCTCTAGAAGATATTTAAAGTGATCCTCCAGAATTTTTTTGAAATTTGATTGCCCCAAAAAGCTATATAGATGGCTTCTCGCCTGATTTTTTACTATAAAATTAGATGCCTCTAGAATCTATTTGAAGTGGTCTTCCCCGGAAAATGTTTGAAAACTGGATTTCCTTAGAAGCTTTATTTTAGAGTGTTTCTAGCTTGAAATTTTTTGAAAATTGTATGCCTTTAGAAGCTATTTGAAGTTGAAAATTGGATGATTTTAGATGAAAAACTATTATGAAGATCTGATTGCAGAATAAAATGAGATAAATAGTTTCGCAAACTGACTTCTTTATACACTCTTTTGTTACCAACATTAAAAACTTCGGAAATTTTTAGGGAGATGTGGGGTCTTTTAACCCCATAATCCCCCTCTCGCTACGCCCATGCGATATTTCTATCTTATAGGCCACCCATAGTCGAACTATGCAAGGTAAGCAAAACCAAGGGGGGGGGGGGAGACAGGGGGTCTCAAGCCCCTGGCCAAGCATGCGCAGTTTAGATGTATTAAGTGAGCAAAACATGCACAATCTAGAAGTAATAAGAAAGATAAGCACGAATAATCAAACATTAATAAGTGAGCTTTTATCGTGCCAAGCAGTGACTAACGAATCTTCCTTCACGGGACGCGGGTTTAGTGTCATGTGCTAGCACTTATGTGAAAGTTTTAAAATAAACTATATCAACTTTAAAGTGGCCTATTCATACGTCAAGCCATGTAGGGATGAAAAACATATAATTTTAGATAAAATGTACCCTCATTTACGTGCAGATAGAGAAACTAAACCATTCAGGAATAAATAAAACCATCAACACGGTCGGCAGGTATTCGAGTCCTGCAAACCAAACAAGACTAGACTTGACGCCATTGTCCGCGTGTCCAACGGTGCGGCTAATAATATAGGTCAGTTAAAATACCTCCTGAATTTATTCTGGTTTTAGAAAGTGCACATTAAATTAAAATAGAAAGCCCTCTAGCTATGGAATCGAATCGTAATGCTTGGGCAGGTTTGAAAAACCATCAAGCGTGCATCACACCCACTTGTTAAAGTAAAATTGATGTTTTGTTGTTAAAGTTTATCTTTTAACTTTCATTGAGAAGTGTAATACCTTGGAACCTTTCAACTTCTGATGAGTAGATTAGTACTATTTATTAATTAGGTGTTATGAATAGTTCGTTTGTGGAGTTTATATTAGAATGTTCATTGCATGTCTACGCAAATGGTTCAGAGAAATTTCATCTGTCCATCACTGTTTTATTCAGGATACTTTGTACGAACTTTCTAAACACTGCTATTTATTAGTAAACAAATCATCTGCACCGATGGGCATGTGGATAAGGGGGTCATTTTCGTTTCTTGTGAGTTGCCAGTAACTGTAGGCTAAGGTCGGGGCTCGAATCCCGTTCGAGTGCACATAACAGATTTTTTCTTATATTTTTTCCATTCTCCCTCTCATGCAAATGTGGGCATATTTCTTTTCAACTCTACTTTCCTCATCTTTTCCTGTTAGTGTAAATATACAGATAGCCTGGATTTTTATTTAAAGTTTAATAATTTACCGGGTGTATACCATTCTAAATAGCTTTTAGAGGCATCTAATTTGCTAAACATTTTAAGGTGAGTACCACTTCAAATAGCTTTTAGCTAGAGCCATACAATCACTCAAATTTCCAGGGGAAGACAATTCCATACAACATATGAGTACATCAAATTTAAAAAAAAATCAAGGTGCCGCAAGACCACTCCATATAGCTTCTAGAAATATCATTTTTTTTTAATTTGCCGAGAGAAGACCACTTTAAATAGCTTAAATATAGTAAGAATAAATTTTTTCAAGAGATTCCAGACAAAGCCCGCTCTAAATAGCTTATAGGGACATTCAAATTCCAAAAAAATTCTGGAGGAGGACCACTCCAAATAGATTATAGAAAANAGGTAGCACAGATGTGGGGGACCCGCTTTTTTGACCGCATGAGATAACCAGTGGCTTATTTTGTATTAAATGCTTCGAGGTGACCTCGCAGACAGTGGCGGCGGAACGTTTGGGGGGGAGGGGGGGGGGCAAACATTTCCAAATAAAAATTGTAATATAAAAAAACATTTTTGCCAATAACACTCCACAAGCCCTAAAAGCATAACTTTATAAGGGTATGGTAAGAACCGTTCTAGCATATCGGCCTAAGTATTTATTCACCCTCAGCGGTGGTCTAGGGGTAGAGTCGTTGGCTCACAATCCTTTGTTAACCGTTAACGGGGAGGTTGAGGTTCGAATCTTAGCCGGGTGAACTGAGGGTGGTTTTCCACAAGTTATTTATCACTGCGATTTTTTCCATCTTCACTCAACCACCTCCACGCAAATGCGGGTTCACTTCCTCCTAACTGACTTCCTTATCCCTACACCATTAGATTAAACCGTTAATAACCTATGTGCTAATAAACGTAAAAATTAATAAAAAAGAACTAGGCCTGACAGAAAGTTCTGTAGTTGAATATACAACACATAATTTGAAGTGATCGACCAAGCCACTGTGGCCGTTAAATGTTTTTGTTGGTCTATGTCTAGCGAACATCAGGTAATTGAATCAGTCTCAAGAACATTAACCCGTCTAGCAAGTGACAGAATAGGATAGGTGGACATACACGATCAAACATACGCGTGAATAAAATCTGATAGACTTTACGGGTCAATGTAAATTCAATCAAGCATAATTTGGTAATAATTATAATACCTCAAGCAGAAGCTCTTCTCCCACATTTACTTCGTAGTTTGCCGTTCGCTTTATGTTAAAAACAAAGTTAACCAACACACAATCACACCTAATAAAATGATACCACACCCGGAGAGGTCTGTAACCAACTGCTTGGCGCATGCTCAATCACTATGATTTTGGCGCGATAAAGTTTCGTTGTAGCATTCTGCACGGTACACGCGCCAACTAGGAGACAGCGCGTAATTTAAACAACAATGATTCAGCTATGGCTTCATTCAAATTGTCTTAACTTTGGTATAAAAACAGTTTAAATATAAAATATTTTATTTCAATTTTCCATTATTTATATAGATCCCACTGGGATCTTTATAGCACAAGTCAGAAGGGGGGGGCAAAATCTTGCTTTGCCCCCTTGTTTTTATTAAGTGCCCCGCCCCCCCGTTCCGCCGCCCCTGCTCGCTGACATTTTAGGCCGATTCTACACTAGCGGTTTAAATGCCGCGGTTGTTGCTTCCACTTGTGCAGAATGGTTTAAAAATGGACATTGTACAGGGCGGCTGTAATGCGGGTCTTATTTTATTGGAGGAAACTCTAAAAAAAAAACTCTTAAAGAGACGTTGGTGGACTCACCCCACATTATTGAACCGTCTCTCAACAGGACAATTTCATTCTATGTATAAGAATCACAGAATGTACCCAGAAAAGTTATTTTTTGTACTATAGAGTGTATGTGGTTTCATTTGATAAACTACTTGGTTTAGTGAGTGAAAATACTGCAAAACGTGATACCATCTTGAGGAAGATTATTTATTATTCCTGCTGAAAGACGTGTTATGACATTGAGGCACGTTAATGACTGGTGTAGTTTGATTCGCGTTTCTACCGCTAGGCGGTTTTAACACCTCCAGAGGCAGCGGTCAAAACGCTGGTATAGACGAAAACTTATTTTCTAACTTGATAACAAGGGTTTTATTCAAAGGTGCGGTTGCTAACGTTTTAACCGTTAGTATAGAATAGGCCTTATAAACAATCTGCGGGTCTAGTGTCACATACACACGGCCGAAGAGAAACTTGTTCTGAAATAAAGACGAAATAGTCGACCAGGTCATTATTTACATCCTTGTTTTGAGGTTGTTAAAAAAATGGTACGGTGTATCGCACAAACTTTATCCCGCTTTTATCTTAAAATGAACATTTTCTAAAAACTCGTAATATTGTGAAACGAAATAATAGGTCTATAAATTATTGTAGAAACGGTACACCAAAGAAACACCGAACACATACAGAAAAATTGAGAAAAGAGAAACATCTTTGTCCACCAAAGAGCATAAGAATCACATTCATTTATAAGGGCCTGAATTAAAAATGGTGTATCTTATAGTATATATTTGTTTATAGCTCAGAAATGTTGCTTTTATTTAAAAAAAATACACCTATTTCAAATAAAATATACATATCTTTAATAGTACTGCAACTTTACAATGATAAGTTATTTAGTATCTCAAATAGTTTCGGAGAAATGATGAAAATTGGAAAATTTTCCTTGTGTAAAGTACTCTCAAGTCATTTTCATGATAGCATGGGAATTGCCATCTTGTTTATTATGATGAACAATGTCCAGATATAAAATTATTCAAAACCGTTAGGGTGAATTTAGAGGAAATTGGTTTTTGATCCTTTTTCCCTTCATTAAACTACCCTTAGATCTAGGGTTAAGTATTTAATGCCAAAAACTCAACGGGGGAACTTTTTGAAAACCCCAGATACAAAGTTTTAGCCCAATCGGTAAAATAGTTTCGGATCTAGCCCGAGGTACAGACCAACCTCACGTTCTAGAATTCTCTAAATTATACAAAAATCCCCAAACATAATATTTTAAAACTTATTTCCTCGACGTTTATAAAATAATAGGGTCGCATTGCATGATGGTTCATCATAAGGTCTACGGCCCGCACATAATCATAGATAGGGCTGCACGTGGCCCGCGGGCCTCGAGTTTGACACATCTGGTCCAAGGCGTCACTTCCGCACTAGACTGGACTGCTGATGACTGGGAGAGTGGGGTTCGAATACCGGTCTGGTATACAGCGTTGTTTTTGTTTGTTTTTTACTAAATGATTTTCCACTCCACGCAAATGCGGGTACACTTCCTCAAATCAACCGTACTCGTTCCTAACACACTAGCGCAGTACAAATGCGTATAACCTGAACGTATAGTAAGATGCTGCGCTAAAAGAAACTACTTCTCCATAACATTTTCTTTTAATATATATAGTTTTGGAGATGGAGAAATCATTTTTCACTTTACGGAACTTGTATCTCTTAGGCATTTTCTAAGAGATTTGGGTGGCCACAAGATCCCTTGGCTCGTCTGTGCCCCAAATATACCCGTACCTTGTCTGCGGCCTTGTGCGTGTATTGTGCGTGTAACGCGTCACCGCTGCGGGCAAGGTCCTTCACCTTGAGACTCGACAATTGAGTGCAAGGTACCCAATAGAGGTTTATTTCTGTATGGTAGAGTTAGTGCTAACTTTCTAAACACACAGATAACAAGATGTTTCAAAAAGTCAGGACAGGTACACCTCAGTTTAGCCGGGAGTGTGTCCCAGGAACGATTCGTGGCACAGACGAAACATTATCAGCAACATTTCACGGTGATGAATTGACGGCCTGGGGGCTGAGTGTTGTGTCGGTCCTAGATTTAAGTCTTGTGCTGAAATAATCATTAAGTTCAGACATTGCACTTTAAATAGCTCAAATAAAATAAACAATCAGAACACTACCCACAAACAAACTTAACCTACACCATGATTTTGGTAGGACGCCCGTTCTGGAAGGCCTTATTTCGTATAATAATGCTACTGTATGGCAGTATTTTGGTAGGATATAGGGCCTTCCAGAACGGCAGTAGGAGCTCCATTCTAGAAGACATCTTATCCTACCAAAATACTACCATAGTAGCATTATTATACAAAATATGGACATCTAGAACGGGCTTCTTGTCAAAGTAAGGTTAAAGGACAGTACTTCTAACTCTACACACTCATCCCTAGCACCTAGATAATTACACATTGATAATAAACTTACAAACAAACTTAACCTAGGAAAGTATTCCTAATTTCACACAATCAACCTAAACACCTAGTTAACTACTCATTGAAAACAGGACATTTCTAGTACCTTGATGTTTACTGATCGTATAACAGGATGAACCAGTCTACAGGTACTAAATATTGTCCTCAACACCATCCAAAGGACATCTGCAACCTGCCTCCTTAAATAATTTGCTGTGGCGGACTAATAAATATTTAACTTAATATTTAAACTTAAACATCAAAACAACTTATTTTCAATACCGACTAAAACCTTAGTTCGACGTGGTTAAAGGCTATCCTTGCATTGGAATGGATTTTACCTTATACACCAAGCCTTGTGTTTTGAAACCGTTACTTTTTGAAATGGGTTGTCAATTTTGACAGTTTGTAACAGTAATATGAATGTATAGAAAATATTATTTCATCTTTAGCTGTGTTACACTTGTTCTCTGGTCTCTAAGTGGTTCAACGTAAGGCGATTGGGGATCTAAACAAGATTTTTTTTTTCATGAATGAGTTTAATTTATTCTTTTTAATCTGCACAAACCTTTTCAGTTTTCAAACAAATTAAACGCCAGATAAAAGTAATTAGCTATCACAGATGTGCGAATGCTGTTACTTTACCTGTTGGTCATCCTTGTTTGGGTTTGGTTGTTTTGTAAACTCCTGCTCAGACAAGTGGAGGGAGAAAGGAAGGAGGGGGTTGGAGGTGTTTCCAAATAAGATGTAACGGGTTTTGCAAGCCCTCCTTTCTCGCGTTGGGAAACTTGAGACCTTATTGTGGATGTGCAGAAGCAACCGGCCACGGGAGATTAACCATTTTATCCTCCCCTTCACCTGCCCGCTCCAGCTACAATCGTCGCCATTGATGATAATAGGTCGGAGAAGATGAAACGTATATTTTCACCTTCACCTGTTCGACTACAGCCGCTGGCGATTGTTATATAGTCGGATCGCCATAGAAAGAACCGTATTTGCTAGTCTTGTACCGTGCGAAGTATAGGTACACTGACTTTAAATTAAAACTTCCTCATACTTAACCCATTAGCGTAATTAATAAATAAGTGTCTAACCCGAATGACGAGTAGTAAGACGCGGTGATAGAAGACCCAAGCACAGTTGCTGTATATTATCACGAGACGTTACTACACACCACTAAATTACACTACCCCCACATTTCAAATAAAATGTTCATCGCAGCACAATAAATAAATAGACCATTCACGTGTGCCACTTGTAACACTAAAGCAAACGCATTCTAAAGTTTGCTTCAAGTAAATTATAATAAACGTTTTAGGTAAAGCAAAACATACAAAACGTGAACATGCTTGTTTGGCGGTTCACTTACACAGGAGTTTACTATACAAGAGCGCAAGCAAAAATTTCCCGTCCCAATTTATTTTATCCCTCTTATGTCACCTAAACAAGCGCGGGCTCCCCATACCGCGGGGCCATGTGCGGTCGCACCGTTTGCACCCCCCCAAAGGTGGCCTTGACTAAAGAATATTGGTCTGTAACTCTGGTGAAAACTAATTGAGCATTTAATTTAGATTAATCTTTTTATTTTACAACACATTTAGTTGTTTTTATTTGTTCAACTTAGATAAATAGTTTTCATATGTTTTTGAAAATGTGTTTTGATATCTTTTTGAGGTGACCCTTTCTACAACTGCTCTATAGTATTAAAAAAACACTTGTGGGTGCGTGGACAAAGGCGTCAGTCTCGTCTTTCTAGTTTGCTGGTGACGGATACGTTAATCCCGGCCGAGTGTACTGAAGTACTCTTATTTGTTCAACAATATCCCCCTCCCCCCCTCACTTTACTACCATGTAAATTTGGGCAAACTTATTTTAAATGGTATCTTCCTCATCCCTACCCCATTAGTTTAGATATGAGAGTTACTCGGACTGACAGTGAGAAGTGGTTACTAATATACATCCAATCAAAATGCCTGTGGTATCTCTTGAGAATTGGCAACTCTGCTGCAAATACTCATTTCTCGTTGAGCCGCTAACCGTGACGAACCCATCTTCATGTTTGTGCACTCTGGGACTGAAGTCGGCGCAAGGGCTTCATAATAATAATTATATCCTGGTCTTCATAACAGTTCCAGACTGGCCAACTACATTATCAACACGGTATAAAGGACCCTTTTTTTTAATTCAAACATATTTTATCGCGGTCATTAATGATAACGTAACATTTCACTTTATCTTGAGTGGTTTTTTTACTACCGTGACTTTATTACCCGTCCGGATGACACGCATATGCACTAATTACGATAGTATGTTAGGAATAAGGAAAGTTGAATTTAGAGGAAGTGTACCCAAGCTCGCATGGAGGGAGAGGGGAAAACTATGTAGGAAAACCACTCTCGGTACACCTGACAGGGATCCAAACCCCGATATCCCCATCATCGGTAGTCCAGTCTTTGGTGAGAGTGACGTCCTAGAGTCAACCGCCGAGGTTGATATTGTTGGTGTTATTTCATGAGTATTGATATTATCTATCAAACAAGACAGCAGCTGCAGATCACATGACTAGATATGAACATAGATATAATGACCTTTCTGTCAGATATCCTTTAGTAAGAAAATTAGGGCCGATATCTAGTAACATTTTGATTATTTTTAAAGATTTTACAACCGGCGTTTTGAAGATAAATCAGAGGAACAATTACGTGGACTTATTTTGACCGATAATGCTTAAAACTACCAATTAGTAACTATAAACATATTTCAATTTCTAGGCGATAAACAGATATTTAAATTTATGTCATTGTGGATATTTTCTAGTTATTGTGTGTTCTAGTTAAACAAATTAACACAGTACAAACTTGGTCTAGGGGTAAGGTGTCAAACTTTTGTGCTGGGGGTCCGGGGTTCAATCCTCGGTCCTAGCACAGATTTATCAGATTGCCAAACCCTTCCTTCACCTCTGACAAAACGTGTATTAATCAAAACTTGTGAATGTGAGGAATGCCAGGCCTCTACCGTGGTTCGGATTCCACGTTAAAATGTAGGTCCTCCATTTCATCTCACATTCACCCTACCATCACCTTAGCGTAAGTACGTATAACCCGAACGGGTAGTAAGACGCGGTGCTAATAATAATAATAATAATAATAATAATAATAATAGTACAAAAGACATACTCTTTCCATCTCACAACAGTATACAAACCTGTCTGCTTGTATCTCGCTCTGTAGGAGTATTCACACTGATTGAGTCGGTTGGTTTTTAAATTGAATTGGTTCTTCCAAGCAGTTTTATGGAGAAGAGCGGACAGAGCGGAGATTGTTTCTGCGATTGCAGAGTGACTAACGCAGTTTGCGCTAACATTTTTGTGATTAGTTTAGAGCTCGTTATATGACTACATATCGTTCCGCTAGTTTTTTTCGGTGAACGTGGGAATCCATAGTAATAGGAGGAATGTATAGTGAAATAGAATGTGATCTTGTTTTCTCAGAGGACATTGAAGGGAAACCATTTAAGAAAAAAAAAACATCGTACACATAAGATAGTGTGAAGGGTCTTTATTAAAATTAAACTCTATGTTTCTACAGGAGAATTATTTGATCTCTTTAGACCAAAAAACAGTTTTTTTATATAAAAATTCAAAAAACTCCCCTTAATTCGCGTTTCTTACAATCCCACCTTAAGACGGTCGTTTCGGTCAGGCTACACCTTAAAATACAATAGTCTATGTCGTTTTCTGGTACTAATCATCTATTTTGTCAAGCTTATACTCCCTCTCGCCCTTAACTTACAACCACTCAATGTCATGTTTATAAGAAAGAGGGTAAATAAAACTACGAAGCTTTTTATCTCCTAGTAAAGAGGAAAGCTCGCTGATAGTTCTCAAATAGTTTAAATATTCCCTCGTGAGCCTATCAAAAAATTACTCCATTTGTTAGAGAAAGGCTAAATATACAGCCCTTTTTCATCAAGCCTAGTCTCATAGCTCCGTAAATATGATTAACAAGTTGTTTAAAATTTCAAACTATAGAATTGTCAAGGGAAAAGAGCCCTGTTGAAATCTTTCGACTTTGTTTTGGTGTGAACCATATTTTAAAATAATGCATTGTAGAATTAAATATTGCGTTAGAGCTGAACGTCTGCGCGACAATTTCTCGCTCGAGGCGGCCCCCTTAAAAAGGTTCCTTCTATGGCAGTCCAATCATAGCTAGATGAACAAATGAGTGGTAATTGCGCATGCCCACTGTGTGGATCATTAACTTTCAGACAGCAGAGCTAATCTTCATCTCTGAAGGGTGCTCTGTAATTACCTTGGTTGTGTTTTGTACGTTGAAGGTTAGAGAAAGAAACATCGTGTGTTCATTTATACGGGCCATGGTTTGAGCGGTTATAGCATTGTCAGCAACAGTAGAGGGTTGAAAAGAAGACAAACTTTGCTAAGCCTCTTCTCAGCTGCTCACACAAAGAACTGTTTTGAGGGGCTCATAATTTTTCAAATCTAAAAAAAAAACAAGTTTTAGGGTAAATTTAATGCATCTGACGGTAAATCTTTCGGTTATCTTGTCATGAGACTTGTCTTGGAATTTAGCTTATTCTTTCGTCTCTCTGGTACAATATAGGGCCTATTATAATTTCATTTTACTTGCTTAAGACCTTTTATTAAAATTATTTGCTATCTGAGCTGGTTGTAGCAAGGAACATACCCCCTCGCTACCCTCACTATACATCCACACCTGAGTGCCTCTTCCAAATTATTCGTAGTTTTATACAAATATAATATGTGATATATTTTTAGTTGGTAGATATAGTAGGATTTTGGTAAGTAGAAACTTTTAAAATATACAATTTATCTTTTTTTTTTTTTTT
>CABFWO010000170.1:154355-175522 GCA_902155825.1 Timema genevievae | reverse complement strand
TTTTTTTTTTTTTGCGGTCGACATTATTAACAGTTTACTTTATAAATATTTTTATTTTATAAGTAGCTTTTGTTACTATCCATGAAAAGTGACGTAACATTATACAGATCACATGACTACGTATAAGTTATTAGAAATTGTTTAAATAACTTTTAAGACCTAAAAAAAGATAATTTCTATCTAAATTTTCATCTCAACTTTGACCGCGTGACCACGGTGTCATCCAGGTAATTATCGGGGCTGCGATATGGGACTTCCTGTTAGGATGTCAAAGAGTGTGAACAGCACTGGGCGTGGTACTGGTCACTTGTGGCCAGTTTAGTGTTCCACCGGGTCACAACAGCCGCAGCACCGCGATGCACCTCTGCTGGACCGCGGCGAACTCACTCTAGTTTCTAGATACATCCACTTCCGTCATCTAACAGCGGAGCAATTGACTGACGAGCACCCCAGCCATAATTGGGGTTCTTGGACTAGACATAAGCAAGACAAGAACGCTTCAAACATACCGGCGATGTTTTTATACTTATTCAGTATTACTAGCACCGCGTCTTACTACCCGTTCGGGTTGTACGCACGCTAATGTGTAATGGTAGGGTGATTATGAGATGAAATGGAGGGCCTACAGCTTAACGTGGAATCCGAACCACGGTGGAGGCCTGGCATTCCTCAGATTCACAAGTTGTGATTAATACACATATTGTCAGAGGTGAAGGTAAGGGTTTGGCAATCAGATAAATCTGTGCCGGGACCGAGGATTGAACCCTGGATCCTCAGCACAGAAGTCTGACACCTTACCCCTAGACCACCAGGTCACCGCTTATTCAGTTGGTAAACTTGTTTTAAAATAACTATGGCAACTATCGTGAAATAACCAGCGTAGTATAATACTTCAAAATATTCGACGCCTATTTGCACACTCATTGTTTTCATTCTTGTTTTGTGAATAGTTAAATGTGATAAACAAAAATAGAATTCCTTTCTGAAAAGAGTTCGTGTATGTAACAATTTAAAGTTAATGTATATTTCGAGATAGTCTGGCATATTTTTTGAACGATAAACATTTCTGTAAAACACATCTAATGTAGGTAGGGCCTAGTTAAAACCACTTCTTTCGAATGTTTTCCTTTTCTTTAAAAAAATATATATTTCAGTTTACTTTTTTAAGAAAAGAAAATTAAATCACGGTTCACTTTGTAAATGTAACAAAAATTATTTATCCTTCCATGCGTCTGTATTTTAATATTGCTGAAAACTATTATCTGCTCTGCTACCAAATTATGCATGAGATTTTCTTATATCTACTCCATGATCGTTGATTGTACACAATATATGACTTGCACTGAATTCAATACGGAAATATTGCTCATGTGCATGGGGCATATCGTAAATAATAGAGTGAAAGAGAAACCGACTCGTTGAACTAGTGGAGAATTATTCGACAGTAAAACTGGGTAGAGCGAGCGTTCGGACACGATGAACGGTTGCAAGGACGCCAACCAAGCCTGTACGAGGTTTCATGGTTGTCGGTCGCTCTGTTAGAACAATCTATACACACCTCTGAAGGCTAGTTCCTTAACCTTAATTAGGTACTTAACGCGTGCTTTCTTTATTATCAAGTGTTCAGTGTCTTACTACCCACCCGGGCTGGCCACATATTTACACTAATGGCGTAGGGATGAGGGAGGTATAATTTAGAAAGAAGTGCACCCAAATTTGCATGGATGAATAGTGGTGAACTATTTAGGAATAACACCGTGAGTACACCCAGGTAGAATTCGGGCCCCGACCTCCCTCGTCACCAACAAACCATAAAATAACGAGACTGCTGCCTCGTGCATCTCTAGTTGTCTCTTTGCTCCCGCCGACAGTAGTAAGCCGCATCATGTTGGATGAGGAGAGTGCTTTATTATGTGAAAAAATTGAAAAACAAAAGCAACATCCCCGAAACAACGATGTTTCTGGACATATAATATATGTAAGACGGAGGGTGACTTTGCATCTTTGTTTAAACATTTATCAGAAAAAGACAGCAAAATGAACTCGGCCGAATATCAGTGATCTGCAGTACAAAACTAACTCACACAGAGACAACACGTTCTGTGCGCCTTCAGCACGTTTTATTACCTCTTCCGAATCCTTACCGCAGTTTCGTGCGATGGAGCTTTGGGGCAAGTACAGGTGTGAATGGTGCGAGGACATGAACAATATTATTTTCTGAAAATTAAAAAATATACACCTGAACACGGGAATCGAACCCGGGACCCCGTGTCCAGGTGTCATTTTTCAATTTTCAGAATATGATATCTAGATGGAGTAATCCTCACTAGAAGCATAAATAATAGCTTTGGCTATTTAATTCTTAATATTATTATTATTATCATCATAATCACCGCGTCTTACTACCCGTTTGGGTAATACGTTTAAGTACTAATTACGCTAATGGGAAGGTTGAATTTATATGAAGTGAACCCCCATTTGCCTGGAGGGAAAGTGGTAAACTATTTAGGAAAAACCACCCCCAGTCCACCCGAGCGAGATTCGAACCTCGATCTCCCCGTCCTCGGCAGTCTAGCTCAACATGAAACTAGCGCGTTAGCTACTAACTACGCCATTGAGGCGGGTAAGTAAACGATAGAATCTTTTGTCGCTAACGAGGTGTTTGAAGGTTTGAATTTCACCCGGGTGTACCAAAGGATTAATTTTTACGTGTGATTCATCTGCCGTTCTCCCACCAAATCCATCGACCGTTTTAGCTGTAGCCTTAGGTACAGACTAAAAGTTTTTTTAAATTAATTTTGAAGACACGTACAAATACATGATAATATCGAGTTAAGAAATGTCCACGCTACATTACGTTCTCTATGAGAGAAAGTAAAAACTGATGCCTTTTCTCGCCGTTAAGGGTTGTTAAATAAGAATGCACTAACGAGCAATACCTGTACTTTTTTTTATTTGTCTTAGACTAATTGTAATAAATTAAATTTGAAAATGTGGCCTATGAGTGGTAGACGCAGCCAAGCCAGAATTTCTTCCCAATTTAGAATCAGTCGATCCTAATGGGGATGTTCGAAGTAATTTTATCTCCGGTTGTGTTTTTGTAAGTTGGAGCCAACCATCAAAACCCGTTTATCGGAATTCAACCGGAATGTGTGTCGTTCTGGAGCTAGCTAAATACTCAAGAATTCCCCCCCTCTCGACCTCTTGAGACGTAAACACACGAAAAGATATTATACTACGATCAGAAACTACTCAAGACACTAAAAAGAACGTGGTGGCCACAGTCATTGAAAATATGGAAAGTCTGTAAATGTCAGGGAATTTAAAACTTACTGAAAAAGCTGGGAAACTACAAGGGAATTTTGTAATTGGTTATTATGGAAAATTGTATATTTGTCCGTCTAGGGAAATGTCTTTATTGCATTTTATTCTATCAATATTTTTAGCTAAGCCTATGGTTATTTATCTTTGCGTGCATTTCAAAGATAATTATAAAAACAATTGAGCTCAAGCCAGGGAAATTAGGATTTTCGGATCAAGGCAAAGTCACTAATTTTTTTCCCGCAGACTCTATAGCCACTCTGAAAATATATTCTATAATACAATTTATTTTATCGAGATAGTTATTAATGGCTTAAACCAGGGGATTGGTGTGAGGAAGAGTGTTTAGCGGAAGACATGTGCCCTCATTAGCGTGGAGAGATTGAGAGTAAACTAACTACATGTAAGAAAACCAACCCCCTCAGTACACTGGTCGGAAACTTGAACCGTCACTGGCAATCCAGTCTACTACGATCCATCCGCGCCTGTGAACACATGATCTAAATGTCGAGTTCATCTAGTCTGGTTTGCTGGTAAGTCGGGGTTTCAATCCCGGCCTTGTGTACTGAGAGTGATTTTTCATAAATGGTTCCCCGCTCTCTTTCACACATATTCGGGTACACTTACTCTAAATTCTATCTTCCTCATCCTTTTTACACTGGCGTGACTAAAATAGCCCGGACGGGTTGTGAGACAAGGTAGGAAGTAAAATGTACTTCCTAATGATTTCCAACTTAAAAAACCCTGTATATAGAAAATATTCATTAAATACCTCAATAGACCAACAAAATGAGGTCACTTGACGAATGATCACGATCTGCAGATTATGTCTCAAAGCTTTGCTCTGATGAGCTGAATCTTTCCCTGGGCAAGTTTGCGCTGTCTACTAATGTGGATCGGCGGTCGCGCTATCGCGGTTTGTTACGAGTCCTTGCTTCTGACCATAGTTTGTACTTGGTTTTAACACGGTACTATTAGAAGCTGTTGTTAAGTTCATTAGTCTACACAAATGTTGACTTAAAAATCGTTCTCGCCCTTAAACTTTGTTGGTTTAGTTTCCGCATCGGTGGGCACGCGGACAAAAGCGTCAAGCTCATCTAGTCTTGTTTACCGATGACGGTTAGGTTAGGGTTTCGAATCCCGGCCGGGCGCGCTGAGGGTGGGTTTTTCCTAGTTGGTTTCCCACTCTTCCTCCACGCAAATACGACTACATTTCTTCTAAATTATACTTTCTTCAAACCTATTACATCATTCTTAATATTCTAACTGGTTGTAATATGTAGAGCAAACAAAAAAAACCCACTATTTTCTAGTACTATTTTCCGGTAACGGAAAAGGTCGGGTGTACTGAGGACAATTTTTCCTAAATAGTTTTCCACGCAGACACATTCCCTCCTAACTATACCTTCCTCATTCCTACTCAACTAGTGTTTTTAAATGCGTATAGCCTGAGCAGGTAGAGAGACGTAATGGAAATAAAAAGAAGATATCAACACATAACCAAACTCAATCGCGGAAACAATCTCTTATTGTTGTTTAGTGCGGTCGATGGAAATGCGGCGGATCAAATTGATGTCATTGAGCCGTTTCCCCTTGGGCTCGTTGACCAAGGACCTCGCCGAGACTCGTACCACCGGTAAAATGGAAAGCCAACCGCCGCGAAGTCCTTGCTAAAAGCTGCTACAGATGAAGAAATGGAGCGTAGCTGTGTCGGTATAGTTCCCACACAGGTTCTCACGATACCCGGCTCCACACACATTCGTACAGTGGCACTTCCTGTTCCCCGAGACTGTCGGAAACCTTAAAACTCGCTTTTCTGACGAACACCCTAGAACCTACTATATAGTAGGAATCTAGAAGGGGGGAAAAGCTTTTCGTATGAAGATGTATTCGAGATATAGGTCCCGGGTTCATTTCCCACTAAAACCTTTATCATCAGTTGAATTGTAGCTTCAGCTTTGACAGTGAAGAGTTGACGTTCGCGAGACCGTATCCTGTGTCTCTTCTAGAGTGAAATTAATATGCTAGTCGTGTGTTGTTATAAACAGCCTATTCAGAAAGTTGCGTTAAATACTTCAAATTTTTTTTAAAAAAAGTGTGTTACTGAGTACGATGACGATTGGAGTTCAAAAGTCTAGTTAGATTTGCCTTTTTTCACTGCCCGTTTGTGCTGTACGCATTTCTAAGGATGGGCAAGAGGGAGTTTTGAGGAAATGTACCCACACTTGCGCTGAGGGAAAAAGGGTAACCACTTTGGAAAGAAGTCCTCATTACACCAGACTGGGACAAGAATCCCGACCTCCTTGATTGTCACTAACCATACATATTAAATGATATTGGCATTTAAAACGCATTTCCACCCGCACGGGTTAGTTATAGCTAGTCCATGGTAAATTTTTATTTTTTCTTGCGGTTAAAATTTACGTAAAATGATAACTGTATTCATCCGTTTTGCAAGTATGTTTTCTCATTTCAGCGTGAGTTTACATCACTTGGATGAATACAAAATTGTTTTAAAGCAACTTTTTAACGGCTAGAAAAAGCCAAATCTATGGTGAACTAAATAAACCACCGCTAACCCTATTCATTGGTAGAAAACATATTATTTTAGGGATATTAAACTTGCGCTTTCTGAGCCAACTGCATTATTAAACTGATTATATCAGCACACCATACATTAACTGAACTATAGAATAACCCGCATCGGTGGCGTAGTTAGCCAACGCGCTAGTTTAATGTTGAGTTAGACCGCCGAGGATGGGGAGATCAAGGTTCGAATCTCACTTGGGTGAACTGGGGTTGGTTTTCCCTAAACGGTTTCCCACTCTCCCTCCACACAAATACTGGTTCATTTCCTCTATATTCATCCTTCCCCATTCCTAACCCATTAGTGTAATTAGTACTTAAGCGTATAAACCGAACGTGTAGTAAAACGTGGTGCATAAAGAAATAAAAAAGGTTAATAGTAATTTAATCCGAGAGGGTGTGTTGAGGAGGGTGTATACGGGGGGAGAGATGACGGGAGAATTACCTCAACACACCTGGTCGAGAATTCAAACTCCCGACCTTCCTTATCAACGGTGACCGCCACCAATGCGAACCTTAACTCCTTACACCGATCGGATCCGGGTGTCCGCGTTTTTCGTAAACATATAACTAACTACTCACTGTCCAAACACGGTGTTTATCTGCCAAAATCGAGGAAAGGGAAACATAAATCAAAATGTTGTGGATGGGGAAAGCGAAGAAAAAGTTTGTGTTTTTAGGTCAAGAGGTCTTCTTTTAATTTATATTCAAGTTTTTACTTTAATATTAGATTAATTTAAAATGACAGCTTGAGAAACAAACGAAAAAGTTGAAGAAATAGAAAAGGAAGCGCCTGATATTGGTGTTGTATGGATTGATGGGCGCACGGAATAAACGTCAAACTCTTCTAGTCTGGATGTTGAATTGGGGAGATTGGTGCTGGAATTCTGTCTAGGTGTACTCTGGCTGGGTTTTTTCCTAAATTGTTTCCCAATCTCTCTCCACGCAAATAAATTCTACCTTCCTCATCCCTGGCCCGTTTGTGAAATTAAATGCGGATAACCCGGGCGGGGAGTAAGATACGGTGGTAAAAATCCCCCGTTTTTAATATTTTTCTTAACGTAGTGTAGTTGTAAAGGTGGAAAGGTATCACGAAGGTTTAGAAAGTGCAAGGTGTAAACCCAAACCAGAAATTGTAAAATTTCCTTTAAAGGTTTTATTCTATCTTTTATTTTTGTTTAAACCTTTAAAAAAATCCATTATTTATTCAATCATAATCTAATTTTGACAGGCGTGAGTATTGAACGTTCCTAAATTTTGGTAGAAAATCACTCTTCTTTATTCAACTTGTGTGCCTTTTCTAAATTAAAATATAAAATAAACATACGACTTAAAAACAAGCTTAAGCTAGGGCAACATATCTAAAGCTTGATCCAAACAGTCGCCTGAAATAGAACACAATCTGTTTGAGAAGTGCAGGCAACATTTCACACGCGCTCGCAATTATGTGTGCTTTGCAACGCAAGCTAAAAACAGCCGATTATCAACGTGTTTTATTTTCGAGTCTATATACAGATCTTTTAGATTATTGTCAATCTGGATGTTTTCACATTTTAGTGTCGTGTCGTGACCCAACCCATCACATCAACACACACGCCTTACATTATTGACGAGTTATTTAAAATATCCCCACTACAATAGAGGCAGCTGTTAGCTTATGCTTAGCTACACAGCGCATGCGTCTACAAAGTGCATGCACACTGATTCGGTTGGTTTTGAAATATTAGTAGGTTTTCCGAACAGATACTGTGGAGCAGAACCGAGTAAGCTGAATCCATTCCAACTAAAGCGGATGGCACCAAAATATTGTGATTCGTCATGTGATCACGTTTTGTCTCTTGTATTTCGTCGAACTTGTGTATTCATGGTAACAGCACACACTCAATCCTACATATTTTCTTGTTGGCTGGGCAGGACGAATCTGTACATATACAAAGTCTAATTTTCATAGGAGGCCCATTATTTGAAGACTGGAAACTCATATTGGCACAATGGCGTAGATAAAAATATTGTATTTATATTCTTAGTCCGTTAACTTAATAACGAGCCTGCTTCGGTGGTCGCATGGCCTAAGGCGTCACACTCGTGTCAGGCTATACTGCCGATGACAAGGAGATCGGGGCGAATCCCGGTCGGGTGCACTGAGGGTGGGTTTCCAAAATGGTTTTCCACGTAAATGCGGGATCACTTCATCTAAATTAAAACTTTCGTCATCCTTAACTCATTAGCGTAATTATGCGTACAACCTGAACAGATAGTAAGTAAGACGCGGTGCTAAAATAAATAAATAATAATAACTTTAAGAGAAATTATACAGTAATCCACAAGGAAGAATTATTGGAAGCTTTTGATAGTTGTTTAATTCATAAATCAAATAAGAGATATTTGTAGAATGCCAAATTTTAGTGACTTTCAATCAATGTTGGTGGTAGATAGCGTTTTTTAATAAAAAAATCAGGGCTTACGTGTTGCAGACTAGGCTAAGGTGTTGGAGACACCGAACGAAAGATATCACAAGAGTATTCTTACATAACATATTTGAGAATAGAGCCTCTGGTACTCAATTAGATTGATGTAGTCAATGAATTAGTTCCTGTTAGAGATTAGTGAAGCATACTTCCTGCGAGCTGCAAATGACACATTAGCTCATCAGAAACGAGTGATTTTCTCTTGTCAAGTTCACGGACAATAAATAACAAGGAAGGGAGAGGCGGGGTCTCTGTGACCGAGAGATTAGCGAGGATGGCAGAAGGTGTTCAATTTGATCCCAACTCATGTCTAAAATAAAAAAAGTTTTTTGCATCGTGTCTTACTACTCGTATTCGCATCGATAGACACGCAGACTAAATTTAAAAATCATCTAGTCTGGTTTGTTGCTGATGGGGGGGGGGTTTGGGGGTTAGAATTCCATCCGGTTGTACAGAGGGTGTTTTTACCTAAATGGTTGCCCACTCTCCCATCAAACAAATGAGGGTACATTTTATCTTTACCATCCCTAACTCAGTATCGTTATTAAAATGCGTACATCTCCCACGGTTGGTAAATATCCAAGCTGGTGAAGTAAGGCTTGTGAAGGCTGATAAGATGACACTGCAATGAATGTGAGAAGATTTTCTTGGAACACAGTATCCACTATTTTTATTTTACTATTTAATATACTTAGTAAAACTATTTAGCACCGCGTCTTACTGCCCGTTCGAGCTATACGCTTAAGTACTAATTACGCTAATGGGTTAGAAATGGGGAAGGTTGAATGTGGAGGAAATGAACCCACATTTGTATGGAGGGAGAGTGGAAAACCATTTAGGAGACCCCCCCTCCCCCCAGTTCACCCAAGCGAGATTCGAACCTCGATCTTCCCGTCCTTGACAGTCTAGCTCAACACGAAACAAGCACGCCATCGAGGCGGGTTATTTTCTTATTTGAATCTATATTAATAAAAAGAAGAGTTTGTTTGTCTGTCATGAGCAGTGCGCGATGTCTATCGCACGCAGAGGTCTGATATTTAAAATTAGTAGCCCCTGTTCACAAACATGTCCACCTACAAGCTGGAATTTTAAATTTTTGGCCAATTTTTTTTAAATTTATTAAAAACTGGATCGAAATAAATAGAATGAAGATTTTTTTTAAATTCTTGTTTGAAGCAAAAAAAATCACTGCCAGGGGTAACCATGCAATGTATTAAGTAATGCGTGGCTACCTAGGCAACGTCGGGCTCTTCTGGTAAAACTATAAAATAACTATCATAATTTTTTCAAACTAATCATGGGTTCCTTACTATTGTCACAAAGTAATATATTTTCTCTTTTGTGAAGTAGACCTATTATTATAAATAGCATGTAATTTCTATTCATACTGTACGATAAAACTTTCAGAAATATTTTTCTTAGGCCGGTATTACACTATCACATTTCTTTCATATTTCTTTGATCAAAGATCTGTGATCAAAGAAAATGTGATGTATCTTTGACGACTCCTCAAAGATCTTTGATCACATATTTACGTTATAGAACATGCTCTAAGGTTTGATCAAAGAAAATGGCGTCTGAAAGATTATCCTGGACGTGCGAAGCAGTTTTAGCATTTCTTAGGTGTGTATTTTTTCTTTTAATTAATTGAGTGATTTTTGCTACCAAATATTTAAAAGTTTCACAGGCCATGAGTAAATATTTTTGATAAGATTCCGAATTTTCAGTTTGAAGTTCTTGTAGCAGGCAGCTGTTAATCCCTCTTTAATTTCATCTCCCAACTCAAGGTCGAACCCACAATCGTTTGACAGGTTTTATTTTCGTTCTAAGCAGCAACGAGATTATCACAATAGCACTCACAGTCGCCGCACATGAAATTAAACCATTGGAGTCAATTTTTTTAATAACATATATTGTAGCAACAATGAAAGAAATGTGATGTAGTGTAATAACACATCTTTGATCAAAGACGGCGTTAAATCTTTTATCATATAATATTTGATCAAAGAAATATGTAATATATTTCTTTGATCAAAGAAAAATGTGATAGTGTAATACCGACCTAAGGGAGTTTCCTTAAACATTTCATCTGTTGAGTTCTCTCTTTCTCTAAAATATATATTCAAATACGCATAAAACGTGATTATAATAATAGTAACTAGGCATTATTACATAATGATCGCCAGCCCTTATTTGAGCTTTGAAGAACCTTTTATAAAAAATAACATATAATATAGTATTGAGCCAACACTGCCACAGCGACAGGAGAACTAAACTTTATTAATTATAATGCAAGGATGCAACATATTTTTTAGTCCAAGCTGAAAAACTCAAATCTCTCATTTACTCTACCAAGGGATTGTTTTGAAATAAAAGGGGTTTGAAAATAGGGCTTTTTCGAATCAACTCGAAATAGAAACACGAATCTTAGAATGAAAATAAGGTGCGACACCGTCCTCCTTCCCCCGTTACTTGTGTCCAAAAATATTATCCTTTCTTCCCTTACTTTTCTCTTATTCGGAACCGTTTGATCAAATATCAGTGTGGTTTTCTCAATATTTAAAAACCCGCTTCTGTGGCCGAATGCTCTCATGATCTCACTCTCGCAATGGACTAGCCTGTCTGATGACGGGGAGGTCGTGGTCGAATGCTCTCATGATCTCACTCTCGCAATGGACTAGCCTGCTGATGACGGGGAGGTCGTGGTCCGACCCCGGTCGGGTTTCCCACTTTCTCTCCGCGCAAATGGGGTACACTTCCTCTTGATCCAACCTTCCTCATACGTAATACCCACTACCGTAATGAGTTTCTACCCCAAACGGGTAGTAAGACTTGATGCTAAAAATAAATATATTTTCTTAATCTTAAATACATTTAAAAAATTTAGATGTTATTTCTTTATTATTTTATATATAATTATTATATTATTTAATTTAAATAATTATATTTGTACACACTTAAAATATAATACATTTTGTTTTGAATGCGCCCTTAGTATGCCTACGTAACTTTGCTCCTTGACTATAAGTGTGCAAAGTTTTATCTTTCTGGGTGATCTGGGTGCTTGCTGAGAATGTGGGAAGACAGAAATATTATTCCCTATATTTAGCTTGCAGTTGTACACATTGACACATCTGTCAAAAGTGTGAGCTTCAGAATACATCATATAACGGATAATAGCGACATTAGAGCTAAATTAGGATTCTGGAGTCAAAAGACAGAATAAGAAGTCACTAAAGCTGCTAAATCTACTTTAAGGTATTCATACATAAAGTCATATAACATTCACCTGTCACTTTTGGTAACTAATATCGATGTAAATGATGTAATACTAACAATATGTCAAAATGTGATCAGTTCTGAGTGCAAAAAATAGGTTTATATTTTCTAAAAGACTCTTACTATGAAAATTAATAAATTTGACGTAAGCTATTTTTCGGCTGGCTACGACGTGATCTATATGAGTAAAATTAAGAGTTTTTTTGTCTCTCATGAGGTTTGCCGATATCTATCGTAATCAAAGGTTTGAAATTTTAAGAATAAAGCCCCTGTGCGCGAACGTGCGCACCTTGAAACAGAAATTTTACAATTTTGATTACATTTTCTAAAACAAATTAAAAACCGGATCAGAAGCAATAAATGAAGAGATTATCTTTCTGTTTGTTTTACGCATAGTAAAGCTTTACCTGGGACAGCGCCGGGTACTTCTGCTAGTATGGTATAGTGCTATCAATATCATTATTGAGCTCTAAATAATGTTTGTATCGTCTAAACCTTCCTTCCTACCAGGGTAACTTTTTAACAGTCTTGGTACGTGTAGACAACCTCCTATGGTGTACCCTGGGAAACGTTCTGTACCACCGGAACGACACACCAACTTGTCAGCCCGACCGTCGGGACAACAAATTGAAAGCGAACCTCCACACTGCCCGACCAGTGGTCCAATTTGTCAGTAGCTATCGTCATCTCAGAACGAACGCACGCTATGCCTCCATCTCTATCCATATACCAAAAATTGGAATCGCGTTAACATCATTATCACTTCATAAAAATATTGCTAGGGGGAAAAAAAAGTGGACGAAAAATAAGTTGTTTGAAAGACAGAAAAAATAATCACAAATACAATTTTATTAAAAGAGTTGGATTCAAATGATTTTCGTAACTTTTTAAGAATTAATCATGAATGTTTCTCTGAAATACTAAGTATGGTCACATAAACTCTTGCAAAACGGTGAATGACTGGCGCCAGGTTGGTCGGTTGGTCCAACAACTTACCGGGCGATGAGGTGGGGAAGTTGGAGATCGGGTTGTTTGTACCAACCAACCGTCCAACTTGGAAAAATGTGTTTGGTCGGACCGCAAACCTACAGACTATACAATTTATCGGCTTGTTGGCCCGACAAGTTGTCGAGTCTGTAGGGCCCTTAAAAGGTTCTTCAACCGGCGGTTCAAATATAGTCGCCTAACACATACTTGACATTGAAACCGGTTAACATTTCTAGTAAATTATCTTTTACCGTTGTTAAAACTCCCAAATCTATTACACGAATTGTTAAAAGAATTTGACGGCAGATAAACTCCACGATATCCTAGGAGCATCGCGTCACAAATATACAATAATTCAACCTAATTAGGGAAAACCCGTATTTTATGCTTGGCAATCCTCTTTGTTAAATAAATACTTTTCTTTCGTGATCCAATATGCCCTTTATTATTATTATTTTCGTGCACGACGTCTTACTACCCATCCGGGTTATCCGAATATTTACACAAATGAGTTTGGTATGGGGAAATATAATTGAGAGGAAATGTGCACCTATTTGCTTGGTGTGAAATTGGGGAACCATTAAAGAAATAAGTCTCCTTATACCCTAACCATGATTTGAATGAAACTGACGTCTTTGTCAGCGTGTCCATCAGCGCTGGCATTATAAGAGTTAAAATTACGAGTATTTAAAATTAATCAAATTGTAATATCAGAATATGACTTACAAACTAACTTAACTCTATAATAAACACAACATCCAATCCTGTAGGCTTTAATTCCTCACCGTGAAAGGGGAACATTTTTCGGCCATGCTAGAATCCCAACTAGGAACTAATCTCTGTAGACGTTTAGTTAGATGCTTTTAACTTTATGTTATCACCGCTGAGAGAAATAAAAAACTAAACTATATCTAATATCCTCAATAATGTTATTGATCGTAGCCGAAGAAATCCGTATCTCCTAATGCCACCAAAGACTTAAAACATCTAATGGTACAATATAAAGGCAGATCTTAAAGAATAGCATTAGCACCCGCTTTGGTGGCCGAATGGTCCAAGGCGCTACTAGACTTCCGATGACAGGTAGATCGAGATTCTAATTTCGGTTGGATGTAATGAGGTGTTTTTTTCAAAATTCTTTCCCACTTTCTCTTCATGCAAATACGGGTACACTTCCTATAAATATAACCTTCATCTCTAAAACGCTTACCGTACTTAGTACATAAGCGTATATCCCGGACGGGTAGTAAGACGTGGTGCTAAAAGATAAATAAATAGCATTAGCATTTTCCTTAAGAGATGTGCACCTTATTGTGCAAGAATGCGTAGCAGATTAGGAATCTAATCTTGGTATTAAGATTTTTAGCCCCTTGTTCTTCATGTGTATCATTTACCTATTTTTAGTAGGTATGCTAGTACGTATCTAATTTTATGACTGATTAAACTTAACCACAGATTTTAATTTAATTCATAAATAACAAACCTAATTTTATTATGTTCACACCCTATTTGTGAATCTAACTTGAGCTCCTTAGACCCTTAAGCAGCTGCTCTACAGTCCAATTTTTATATGAAGGGCTTTAAAAAATATGAATCTTTTTTCTTTCAACATTGATAAGCTTTCACTATATTATTAATGTTATTTTATAATTATTGATAAGTCTTATCAAATTTATAGCTGCAAATCATATGACTTGACGTATGAATACATGAAAGTAGATCTTGTAGCTCTTCTAGCTGTCAGAGGCTTTTCCTATGAAAATGGGACTGTTCCGACTGAGCTAAACTGTGTGTGTCGGGGTTGGTAAATTGGGTCCCGTTTGCCAAAATAATATCAAATTAGGTCCCGGTTACAAAAAGGGTCTACGTAAAATGAGTCCCGTCTTCTGTCAGCCTATTAGCGTTACCCAGGAGACACCACATGGAGGTTGACACGAACATTAAATTCCATCCTTCAGAAGTTTGTGATATCCAAACTTATAACCATGAAATATAAACATTGTTTTATTCTTTTGAAATTGTACCGGACTGCTCTGCACTGTTTAACTGCCAACAGCGCAAACAAAAAGGCAGTATGTAAATTTGAAACAGAATTATTATCGTGGATAATGCTTAGATTAAGTAAGTCCAGTAATACTTTTAAACAACAGCCAGGTATAAAGTGACCTGTTGGTCTAGGGGTAAGGTGTCAGACTTTTGTTCTGAGGGTCCGGGGTTCAATCCTCGGTCCCGGTACGGATTTATCTGATTGCCAAACCCTTCCTTCACCTCTGACAAGACGTGTATTAATAACAACTTGTGAATGTGAGGAATGCCAGGCCTCCACCGTGGTTCGGATTCCACATTAAACTGTAGGTCCTTCATTTCATCTCACAATCACCCTACCATTACACATTAGCGTAAGAACGTATAACCCGAACGGGTAGTAAGACGCGATACTAATAATAATAATAACAGCCACGCGGACCCATTTTACCTATCATTTTCAAAATATTGGGACCCATTTTACATATCCATTTCAAAGTATTGGGACCCATTTTACGTAGCCCCCCCGAGTGTGTAACTTGTGTTGTTTACCGCTGTTGCTCTGTGTGTTGCAGCAATACGCGGCGAAGCAAGGCGGTCAAGACTCCCTTCTTGAGAACATGAACACCAAGTACTACTACTACACCAGGACCACAGGACTGTTCAGGATCTGTTACCCCAAGGAGAGACCTCCAACTGGTGAGTCTTCTTGGCTTCCATTCAGAGTCTCTGAGATAATCTGTATTGCCGGAACCTCCACCGGGTTTATCACTATCATACTTTAAACTCCCCTTACTCTTCAGAGCAGGCATGCCAAACTCGTTTAATAAAAAGGGTCACATTGAAAATTTAAAATGTTGAGGGGGCTGCATTTAATAGAATTCAATATTGTTACCATCATTAACTAAAAACAAATTAAATTTTAAAATCATTATTACAAAAAGAATATAAAATAAAATCATTTTAAGACTTGTTTTGTAGCAAGGTTGTGAGTGTTGGACTAAATCTATTGTTGAAGCAATTTTCATAAATTGATGACAAAATGCTTGTGTGTTAGCCCTGGTCTCTCTAATGTTTGGTTCCTTTTTACAGGAGTTAACAACTGTTCATCCCCCACACACACACACACACATACACATGCTTTGGTGGCCTCGTGGTCTAAGGGTACGGCCAGACTCCGCTTCCCTAAGGCTTACGTTATAGTTGGCTTTTCCGTTAGTAACTAATTTAAAGTACAAACACTATCAATAAAATTATTTATGTTTTTTTGTTTAGAAGTTGGGGCAACTAGAGATGTTATTGTGCATGAAATAATAATTTTTTTTATCACTTCTTCATACTACCAATTCAGGCTCTACGCAAAATAATAAATTAAAAATTATTACATTCACACTTGTATTTCCTTATAATTAGTCACTAAAATAAAAATGTATTTTATAACTTAAAATATTAGTTTCAAAATGAAAGATTTTTATTTTGTAAACACATGCGCATGAACACAACCGGACATGGTTTGTATGAGGTCATCAACCGCCTTCATTTCGTCTTGTTCGCCATATTAATTTGTGACTAGAATTTATAAGCGCTCGCTTGTAAAACATTTTTAAGTGAACCACAGTCACCGCTTCCAAAAAAAGAAACATTCTTACTGTTATTTTAATAAGTTTGTGTTTTACTTATTTAAAAACGATTAAAAAACAAATTGTTTGTTGTGAAAGTTTTGACTGCCAAAAGTGACAGCAATCTAACGCACGGTCTTGCGGATCATATGGTTTGGCGAACGGATGCTCAGTATTCTAGTGTACAGGCCGCTTGTTTGTGGTTCCACTTCTCTCAAACGAGAGGTGAACCTTGGAAACGCGGCAATGAACACGTTAAAAGACATTGACAAGGTCGACTTGTCAGCTGTCGTCAGAATTGTTGGACGATCGGGAGCTCTGAGGGAGATACAGGTTTTGGTGTGAACTTGATCCTGAACCTAGAAGTCGGGTTACATCCTCTCTTCACACGATTACTACTGCATATGGTGGTCTGAAGACACTGTGTGCGTGTCCTCTTCCCATTACTAGATATGTGTTGAGAAAGGTTCAAAAGTGCTTGACTGAGTATATCAGCACAGACGCGTCATCGACCGACGAAGTATTCAGAAAGTGCTGGCCTGAGTGTACCACCAGCCCAGACGAGTCATCAACCGACATATCTGTTTGTTACCTCCCGTAATGGCTTCCTATTAAAGACGTGTAGGCCAGACAGGTGTTATGATACCGTTGTGTCGCGTCTTTGAGGAGTAGGACGACCCGTTGTGTCAGTTTGTTTGACGATAATCCGTGAAATACTCCGGGGCTCGTTCTTACATCAATACGTTGCATTGTATTCTAATTAAACTGCGAGGTAACTGTACCTCTACACGTGGATAGACCTTCACTACGAGATTACACAAAATATCCATTAACCAATGTTATTATTATGGGTTGATACCAACGATATGTTCCACATCATCTTACTGACTGTCCTGACTATGCGCCTTTTAACCACGCTATTGGGACGAGAATTTGGAAGGCAGTATTAAGATGAAATGTACTCGAATTTGCGTGGAGGAATAGTGAGAAACCGTTGAGGAAAAATCACTCGGTAAACCCGGGTGGTATTCGAACCCCGACCTTCACGTCGCAAGAAAACTAGACTACATGAACCGGGAATTTAGTCGTGCCTATCAATATGTAAGCCTATCTTATATTTTCAGCACACGACTTGTACACCAACTTAACTCTAGGACACAACCGCCGTCGGTTCAGCGCTCTGTATGGGTAAGCCCCATTTTCTACTACGAATTTATCGGCCGTGTGGGGAATCGACGTTCGGACCCTTAGCTTCGTATACAGGTATAAAACCTTAAAATAATTATAAAGCAGTGGTAAATATAAATTTCTTCTTACAGTCGAGTAACAATCAGGAAGCAGAAAGTCCATTCGCAAAGTAGTCGACCCCAAAAAACATTTAATTTATAGTTGGATCCTCAAGGAATCGTTATTTAAAAGATTTGCATAACTAATGCAGGGTAGCCAACATTAATAAAATATGTATATATTCACAATTGACATTCCCTGAAAACATGGCTTAACACACATGTTCTTAAACTTTTTTTTATTCGTAAACCCTTTTTCATAAGACAAGATTATTAGCGACCCCGGGCAGTAATTATGTTGAGGTTTTTTTATACTCTAGTGTTGATTTTATTTTTTAGCAGTTTTGGATCAAATGGGAAACAGAAATAATGAACATATTTACTGAAAAAATTGCATACATGTAGTTATATTTAATATTAATTACATTTCTATAATTTATAAACTTTATTATATTATGTATACAGACTACCACTGGAAACCATTAACTTATCCTAGTTAATAATACGAATGTTCATTAAAATTGTGTTCATGTAACCATGCCAAAAGACATTATTATTTCTTTGATAAACTAAACAAATATAGAATAAAAGGTTGTAATGTATTATAATTCCAATAATTGTTAGATAACTATTTGCTTTACTCACGTTTGTAAATGTGTGCTGCAACCCACAGTTTAAGAACCTGTGGTAACGCATGAATATAATATGAAAGAACATCACAACTGTCATAAGGTCTTATATGGCGGTTAGATCTACCTTTATGTGTTTATTTATTGCCTCTCCTTTGACTAAGCTTCTAGATTGATCAACCACCAATTCAGGGGGCTATGGTTCGATTCCGGTGGATACTGCTGAATATATTTATTATTTCAAGTGGATTCACCTTGAAATACAATCGGTTAGATTCAGATCTAGGAGCTGGCTGGGGCTAAGAGTTCTGTGCGAAATAAACTGTACTTGTTTATAAGTCGTGTACTGATCAATTTGTGCTTCGAAAGTGAACTTCGAAAACCTTGATAAAAATAAAATAAAAATGTAATTTGACTTTGATCTGGAAGGCCGAGATATGTAATTCCGGTTGATTGTACTTGGGGTGTGGCACCCATCCCAAGGTCAAGCTTTTGCGATCACAACAATTGTAAAAAAGGGGGTAGTGGGAAAGATTATTATAAAAGGGAAATAAGAAGAGTAAGGGCTTAGAAAATTGGAGTTGGCTTTGTATTTCTGTTTTTGTCCTAGTTTGTTTGTTGATCAATATTATTGACAATACTTTTGTCAATAAATTTGCACAGTACCTCTCTTTCTGCGTACGAGCAGGGTGAATCTGTGTGGTTTTATTCTGTTATTTATGGGTTTTGTCCTTCCAAAACATGGATAATCGCACAAAAGGTTGCATAGCTATTATTTTGGTGCTTGGAACTACTCGTCGAGTGAAATGCAAACGCTGGATGAAGGAATGGTTAAAGAAAAGAGAAGAATATTCTCATCTAGTTTTGTTGAAGCAAATTAGTCTCAGCGATGTTGAAGATTTCAAGAACTACTTTCGAATGGAGGAAAGTACCTTTAAAAAACTGTTACAGATGGTTGAATCGTTTTTGAAAAGGGAGGACACAAATATGAGAGAAAGTATAACTGTTAAGGAAAGATTAGCCTTAACCCTGAGATACTTGGCCACTGGAAGAAATTTTGAAGACTTGAAGTTCTTAGACTTTTTTTTTCCACATCGTCCCTCTTGTTGGCCCCCAGATTTATTCTCGTTAAAATGGGCATGAGGAGGTCAAGAGCCGAATTTATTGCTGCCTTCTTCGAATCTTCTTCCTCACGAGAACCGGGTGAGCCAACAATATCTTCATTGTTCCCAAGGACTAAGTCGTTTGTAATGGGGTCGGTCATTGTCACCTTCACAGGAGCGCGACTTGAACTGAACTGAGTATTGATGGAAATATTGACGCTCGCCCCTATATGGTCAATAATATTGACAATATCCCCTCCACTTTCCAGTATTGATGCCCGAAAAACAGAAAATCCGGATTTCCTTCAATACTCCATCAATATCGACCGTCAATCCAGTTTTTCACCTTACACGATCAATATTATTGACAATATGATAAGGTATTGTCAATATTATTGATCGTGTAAGGCCCGCTTAACTGGAGCGTCTGTATCTTCATTGTTTGTTCGGAATAATTAGCATAGCCTGATCGTTGTGCTGTCAAAAGGCACTTTTCCTTTCTTTTTTTTACCATAGGGTCGTGGCCCAAAAAATTTGACTCTTAATTTAGTTTTAGAATTCAATACACAGGGTGTCTACTAGTCTTGAAATCCATTGAATAATAATAAAATTATATTTTGATTATTGTCATGAAAATTAATTAATGATTTTATAACACCCGCATCGGTGCACACGTGGACTTGATGTCAGGCTTGTTTACGTATAAGATCAGGGTTTGAATCCCGTCTGGGTGTACTGAGTGCGTTTTTTTCTTAAAAGTTTTCACGTTCTTTTTCCACGCAAATTTGTGTACATTTTCTTTCAACTCAGCCCTCCTTGTACTTATAAAATTAATGTAACTAAATTTGGATAGCCCGGATGGGTTGTAAGATTTGGCATGTAAAAATAAATATATACATACAAACTTTTTTTTGTCTTGTCTTGTGAGGCAAAATCAATCAGTACTGATAGGAAAAATATTTTTATTATCCTTTCCACGTACTCAAACATGTTCATATATTCTTCTTTCACTACCTTATATTCAGAAGTAAGAAAGTCGGAGGAGTAGAATTTGTAGACATTCTTAATGATTGTCTTATATTAAGTTGATAAGTAATCTAAATTTTCAACCCCCATTTGATTTATTTATTAATAACTATGCCACGGTGGTTAAAAAGTGATACAAAAGGGATCAGTTAGCTTGAACCACTTTTTCATTTATTACTGTAAGTTTTTTTATTTTTTAGCTGGGCGAGGGGGGGTTATTTTTAAAATATTAACTCACGTTGACTTCTGAATTTGGATTAAGGACGTATGCTATCGATAATGAGCTTAGTGCACACATTTTTCTGAGACATTTATAAAAGCTGGTTTTATACGTGCGTAAAATGTAGTATTATAATAATTTGTAAATATAATGACTTTAAAAAATAAGATATAACTGAAAGTAAATATTTTGTTGAACAAATCAAATTATTAAAATGTCTCGCCCTCTTCATAAAATTAAAAATTGTTTGGCTTGTTTTGTGCCTATAACTATCACTCGTACCCAAGGACACGCAGACAAAGGAGTCAGTCTCGTCTATAGGGGCCATCCTTAAATTACATACGGATTTATTTAATGATTTTCGACCCTCCACTCTCCCCACGTAAGGGATCGTAAGATCCCCCCCGCCCTTTCCCCTTTTTCGTACGTAATTTTTTACTATTGGTAAATTATATTCCGGTTACTATAGTCGTTTAGTTAGTTTTATACATAAGGATTGGGGATAAAGTGAGTGATATGAAATTTTAGAATTCTTTAATTGCAGTAAAATTACCTGTAACACATCATAGGTATTATATAAGTGAAATTTTATAGTGAGTGTATATATATATATATATA
>CABFWO010000170.1:130409-154161 GCA_902155825.1 Timema genevievae | reverse complement strand
CCCCCCCTCAAAAACCCACCTGAAGTATTTTTAATTTAATTTATTAATTTAGTTCGGGTTATACGCTTAAGTACTAATTACACTAATGGATTAGGAATTGGGAAGGTTGAATTTAGAGGAAGTGAGCCCGCATTTCCGTGGAGGGATAGTGGAAAACCATTTAGGAAAAACCACCCCAGTTCACCCGACCGAGATTCGAGCCTCGATCTCCCCGTCCTTGGTAGTCTATCTCAACACGACTAGCGCGTTAGCTAACTGCGCCACCGAGGCGGGTCACTTTAAGTAGTTTAAGGACGACCCCTTATCATTGACGGCGAGATCCAGGTTCGAATCGTAACTGGGTTAACTGATTTGGTTTCCCCTCTGAATTGTTTTATCAATGCGGGTAGCCCGGTTGGGGAATAAGACTCGGTCACCGTGACTTGTCCCATCTCGAGCAAAGAGACAATTAGCTCGACATGCGCATCCTGGTAATTTGATGTGGGTGTCTCTGCTGGGACAGGGTTCACGCCCTCGGCCCTCCCAATTTATAGGCTGCTTTAATCTCTTGTACTAAATTAAGCAGGAGAAGAAAAGAAAAGAAGTCGAGGTCACTTATATCTGTCCGAGTAACGGCTCGTCGGTATCAGTGTCCCACTAGACTGGCGGACTAGTACAGTATGTTAACAGTATCCAGGAGAAAGTCGCCGACATTCCTAACGTTCTCATGAGGCGAGACCGCGGAAAAACAGAGGCTTCTACTTTTCGGGCCAAACAGAATATTGACAAAGTAAGAGTAAGATCACGGTGTGAAGGTCACTCGGTATCTGACATTTAACATAGTTACTGAAACTACTTTCATGTAATCATACGTCAAGTCTTATTATCTGCGGCTGACACTATTAATATCGGTAGGCTCCCTCACTACCAGTAGAGCAGTATTTTAATTTATTTGTAACTATGTTTGATACTAAGACTGACAACTTCGGGCCGAGACTCATTCGAAGGACAACAATTCTCCCCTGGGCTGTGATATTTAAAGCCTCCACGCAGATGCTAGTGACTTTTCTATAATTCAACCCTTCTCATCCCTTACACATTAGCGTATATAGTTCTTATGCGTGAAATCCGAACGGGTAGTAAGACGCGGTAAAAATAAAATATAACATTGTCTGAGTCAAACACAACACGTCTCCTGTCCACGGGATGCCATTTCTGCAACCCTGTAATAAGGAAGGTAGTTTATAGGAGGAAATGCACCCGGCCGAAATTTAAGCCTTGACCTTCCTGTCACTGGTAATCTAGGTTGTTTGTGAGTTTCTTAGCGCCGTACAAGAGGCCATTGGAATTTCCCTCCGTCGTAATAGAATTATATGGAAATAAAGAACCCTGTGAAAGAGTAATGGACACTTGAGATCCCCTAGATATAGGCAACTTTCCTCGATATGGGGTACGAATTACTCATGAAAGTCCTCCTGGCACATTACAAAGGCAAGCCTGAGGCAAATTATGTTGCCCTGATCCTTCAAGTTCGTCTCCAGTCACGTAGAAATAACATTATCTGACAATTAATTTTTTTTAAAACAGTTTGGTCCCATAATGTTTTTTTTACCCCTCAATCAAAGGGAACAAACCCAAATTTCACAGTTATTTAGTTTCAGCCCTCTTTTAAAATGTAACTGGGGTTCTCATATCGGTGTCCAGACTTTGTTGAAGGTGTGATAGTGCTGAAGACACTGTGTCACGTATCGTGCGAGTATGTGAGTGTGTGGCAGACTTCCTCTACACCTTATGAGGACATAGCATACCGAGCTGTCGGTGGCCCTTCTCTCTCTGTGAACGACCTTACATCCCTACCAGCCACACGCAACACGACTATCCTCATTCTCATACAGGGAGGCCGTTATTCGCCTTCATCAATCCTTAGAATATAAACTATACACACAATATGCACGGTACTCACATTCAACGGAATAATACTCACTTTTGGCATGCAGAGGAATAATACTCATTGCCATGCAAAGAGAATATCCTCATTATTCCCACTATTCCCACATAATGAGATAATCCTCATTCCCATACAAAGGGAATATCCTCATTATTCCCAAATAAAGAGATAATCCTCCTTCACATTCAAAAGGATTATCCTCGTTCCCATGAAAAGGGACTTTCTTCATTGCTTACATAAAGATGTATTATCCTCATTATTTACACGGAAATATATGTATTAACACCGCGTCTTACTACTTGTTCAGGTTATACGCCTATGTACTAATTATACTAATGGTTTATGGTCTTATGAATTAGGAAGGCTTAATTAGGAGCAAGTGCACCCGCATTTGCTTGGAGGTAGAGTGTAAAACCACCCCCAGTGCACCCAACCGGGATCTAACCCCAATCTCCCCGTCATCGGTAGTCTAGTCCAACACGAGATTAGTGCGTTAGACCATGCGACCACCGAAGCGGTTTGAAAATAGATTATCCTCATTTACATGAAGAGGAACTATCCTAATTGCGTGTATAACCCAAACGGGTACTAAGACGTGGTGAAAAAACAACAGACTATCCTCATTCCCATGCACATGAAGTGTCCTCATTATTACCAATCAAATCCTTATTATTCCCATTTAGAAAACAGTCTAATTATTTCCATGAAAAATTAAGATATTCACTATTTCCTTGTGATTTAAAGTTTATTTCAATTTGTTTCTGTGAAGAAAATATGTGTTATGAATTTTTGATCGTTATTTAACAATTTGTACATTTTATATTTTCACTAGTTAATTATTTGAATATTAAAAACCACTGCTAATTTTATGAAAATAAATTACGAAACATGATTTGTACAAAGCACATATAGGAAGTATTTTATGGACTAATCAGTCCAAGCGAATCAAACATTCAAAATACCCCAATTATATTGTTCCACCCAAGTTTCATTTCCGTTCAAATAATGGCGTTCCTTTTTGCTTTGATTCTATTTACGCCACCACTGCCAAGAAACATGCAAACAATTTGTTTCTATAACGTGCTTCCAGGTTAATGTTAATTAAGAGGCCTTGTTTTCTTCTGACCAAGACGTGAAGAACAATGCAAAGCATCAATTCGCCTCTCTCGGTTTTTCTGCGGCGAAGGCCAGCCAGCAGTCGTCGCAATGACGCAATACCCTTCTTGGGGAAATAATGCACAAAGGAAACAGGCACAGAGGAATGTTGAGAGTACCCGTGGCTCGGCGTTGTATAGAAAATTAAGAGATAGTGATCTCGTTGTCTGATTGACATTGTTTGTAAAAAACAGTGCTGCCAACTAAAGTGACTTCGCAATCACTCGATGCTACCTTCCATCCCCCAATCATTGGAGGATTTTTTATTTATTCATTCAGTATTTACAGGCCCGGTATCTTACAAACGTTAAATCCGGGCAATTTTTTTCCACAAAACTTTGACTTTACTTTTCCAATTACAATATGCATTTCCTTTTTAACATTACAAAGATTTTGGCTCTTAATTTAATTGAAATTCAACTACCCCTAGTTCAATTTGGTCCGCCCCGGGTATATTACGCCCCCAGTACCCTCCCCCTCTGGGCCCTCCACAGTGCCCGGGATTTCACTCCCTAGTCTACCAAGCGCCCAGCAGAGGTGGGAATCTCCATATCCACCACCTAGGGAGGCACCCTATCGGAGTTGGTGCCCCGCCTACTTTCTAGCCACCACACTACCATCTTCACTCTTTCTTCCACCCTTGGCAGTTTAATTTCCTAATCTACCCCCTACATAGTTTCCCCCGTCCCTAATTTAGCTATTTTAACTACTAACTAAGCTAAACTAAGCTAACTCAACTATTCTATTCCCATTCATACCGGGGAACTCTATCGCCCAGATGGTACCAGAGGGCTGCAGGGCAGCCGCCTTTCTCCATCTTGACTCTGAGGGCCCATAAACCCCAATCCACCTCTCTTGTTTCCAAGGTGGTGGGCCATACGGTGCAGGGAACCCCTCAGAGTTTATATTTACTCCACTAACTTTATCGTGTCGCTCTCATCTTCTTCGTCATTGTCATTGTCAACGTCCCTGTGCCTCTTTGAGTCTTATCTATGTAGGCAGTCTTTGCGCTTCCAGTGCAATATGGTCTAAGAATTCCCAATAGATTGGGTCCCTCAGTACTTCACCTACTAATCTTCCAGTACTCCACACCTTTCTTCCTTATAAGGAGGTCCAACAGCCATACACCTAGGGCCACACTCAATGCATCCGTTACTTCAGTCCGGTAGGCTCCCGTCAGCCTCCTTGGAGGAACTAAAGTTGGATCGATATTGGTGTAACCTGTTGGAACCATACTTACTTGTACCCTGAGTTTGGTAGGTGGCCGGTTCTAGAAGGGCCACTCGTACCAACATATTACTGTGTACAGCACAGTAGTAGTATTTTGGTAGGATAAAAGGTCTCCCTAACAGTAGTAGGAAGACCGTTCTGTAAGGCCTTTTATCGTACCAAAATAATACTATACAGTTGGATTCTGTTACAAAATAAGGCCTTCCAGAACCGGCTTCCTACCAAAATCAGAGTGTACTTATTTTTTCTATAATGGTGGCTAAATACAGGAAAAACCTAAAAAAAAAAGCAAGGGAATTTTTTGATGTCAGGGTAAAAAGGAAATGTCAGGGAATTTTATATATAAAAAAAGTCAGGGAATTTAAATACTTGACTAATTATACACCTAAACATTTAAATAAAAGTGAAAGATTTGTTTCTTGGTACAGTACTAACAACATGCATTGTCTAGATGTACAATTTTGCTAAAATTATGTTTCGGTACAGGGTTTGTTCTATAACACATTTACACATGAACACAAATAATAGCTAAAACATGAAGTTCTGGAAAAATAACTTATAAGACTGTTGATGTTAAGTTGCCACTAGGATTTTTTAAAATTTTGACTTATATTGTAATAAAACGGAAAATTTGCAATTCACCAAGAAAAACTGTAAATTGTTTATGTCGGGAATGTTTTTAAATGTTGTCTGGAAAACCTGCAGAAGTCGAGTGATTTTATAGTAACAGTTTTGTAGCCACCCTGCCTATCTTTGAGCTATTTCTATTCAATCCACCCCATATTATAATGTTATCCTCCCATATGTATTTCCACTGGTCTTTCTCTTATCAACACCTTGACCTTGGAACCATACAAACAACTAAACTAAGAAAGTCAGGCGTGGACTGATTTTTGGCTTTTGCTCTTGATGCCAACATTGAATACTGGTTGTCAGAATATGTTTGGAGGAAAATCATTTAGTGTTTAGTAAGTTTAGTAATAGGCCTCTTTGAATTAAGTCGTCAAAAAAACTTGTTTTTGTTCGTTTTTGTTTTTTAACTAGCCAAAATAGTAAACACGAAATGTATAGTATTTGTAATAAATTGCGATGAATATGGTTTTTAATTGATTCAACACATAAAAAAGTCTGCTAGTTTGATCGATACAGGTTCTCCCCCATATATTATAAACACACAGTTAACGCCATGTTAAGTCATGCTCATCATTCTGATATCGAAAACTCACGTTTGACTTCTTAACTCTAATCAGCTGTTTCTAACGATAACCTCACGTCTTAGCTGCGCAGCTACGATGAGCATTCTACCCATTATTCAAGGCCGTAGCCAGGGGGGTTGGGGGTTCAACCCCCCCCTGAAATTTTATGAATAAAATATATATGGCTTTATTTATGGTTCAAACAATATTAATAATAAGATACAAGTACAAATTAGGGGGCTGTGTTAACATAAAAAGCGCTTCAGATAGCTTCTAGAGGTGTTTAATATTTGTAATTTTTTTCTAGTTTCCGGCAATTGAGGGATGTCCCCCCCCCCCCTCCCGAAATTATTGACTGGCTACGGCCTTGCCCTTATTAAATCTATGTTTTCAACTTCTAAATATATCAATGTAAGATAGTCAACCTCTGCAGTTTATCTTGCAGCGTTCAAAAGTTACACTCGCTGTCAAATGTGTTAGCTACAGAACTTAAAGTTTTGCTTATGGACACACGAAAGTTGTTCTAGTAACTTTTTTGAACAGTCGATAAGTTTCTTCCACTGGTGTCTAAATCATCAATAAGTTTCTTCCACTGGTGTTTAAACATCTATTGGCATCTTCAACTTCTATTCTCCTCTCTTTTTAGTTGGGTTGTCTGACATTTCGTCGGCTTAGAGTTTTAAAATCTCATGTTCATTTAGCTTGGTTTGCCGGAAACGAGGGGATCGGGGCTCGAAACGGGATTGGGTGTACTTGGGGGGGTCCTTAATTGTTTCCCACTATATTCTTTCACACGAATACGGTCAAGTTTCCTTTCAACTCTACTTTATTTGGCCCTACCCCACCAGTGTTATTAAATGTGTGTAACCCAAACCAGCGGTAAAAGACTGGACAAGGAAAACACCTTTATTGAGACGTATTTTCATAACCTTGACCATTTACCTGTTCTCCCCATGTTAATTTTAATCTGTGATTTTTATTGTATCACTTTCTACTTCTTTATATTCTCATATAAATAAGATCTGGGGCACCCCTTGGTTATTATTATTATTATTATTATTATTATTATTATTATTATTATTATTATTATTATTATTATTACCACGTCTTACTACCCGTTAGATTATACGCACCACCCCTTAGTTGATTTTAAATATCTTACCTCTGTTGTTTAAAGATAATGCCAATATATTTATTAGACTCTTTAAATAATAGGAGTTTATGCACAAGAAACAAATAAATGCATACTAACTTCTTTTTTTTTAATATTTATCAAATTAAAAACATATCTGTCCTGCCTAGAAATATTTTGGTAAATACCGGTAAGTTCCTAAAGTCCCATTTTCACAGGAAGGGGCTTATCTTAAAGAAAAAAAAACTACTATAATACATTCACGACCTTAGTTTACTTGGATGACAGCTCAAAAGTTACTAGAGATAATCCCTAATAAATCCCTACGCCAACAGCTGACATGTCACGTTGGATAGCTGTAATGAAAACGCATGGTAATGTATGAATTTGATAGTTAACCACGGTAATTTAGGCCAATATTATTTATATATTTATTTGAGATCAGGCACAAAGCTTATTTATCGTTTTATTCCCCTTTAAAAAAAATATTCACAGAACTTTCACGTGGCTTAAAAATGGCGACCGACAAATTTAAACCATATTCAGCTAAATATTTATAAATACGATAAAATAATAATAAAGTAATTTATTATATATATAAAAAATTAAAAGTATTTTCTCTTTTCCAAATAAATACGACGCCTGTATTAAAAGGTATTAATGTAGGTCTATATTTACACTAGGTCTATATTACACACCATAGATAAAATTCCAAAACCGAGAATAAGTACTTTTAACTATGTTTAAAATATTGTTTCGGATTGGGTAAAAAGAAATGATTAAAAGTTATGAAACAGTGTATGAAAACTGAACATTTATAACAAAACAGTGATCTTCTATAAGTGTTGGCAACCCAAAACCTAAACATATCATTTTTGAACTGTCATCCAGGTAAAAACTTATCATGAACAGACTCTAGATCTACTTTCACGTATTAATACCTCCAAGGCATGTGATCTGCAGCTCTCAATTTTTGATAGACGTTATCGATAGGCCTACCTTTAGAACAATACTAATAATAGACCTATAGTAAAATATTATCAATTTTGGCTGCAAAAAAAGTTTGTAATTTCTAAAAGGCCCTTCTTATGGGAATTGGGGTTGTTCCATTTCTTTAGTTGTTAAATTTACAATCTGGGCTCTTGTTATATTATTCCTAAAATTGAGTTATTATAAATATTTGATAACTTATAGTATATTTGTAATAACCTACTATAAAATGTAATCTAACATTAGTTCCTTCAAGTTTTCCAATAAGCCCATTCCAAAGGCACCACATTATAGAACCATAGCGACCGGTCACGAACTCGTGGTCTTTTGCGCCAAGGCCGAATCTCAGCGGGCGCTATCAGAAAGCCATGTTTTCTCCTGCGAGGCAGTGGGCGTGCCTTGGCTGCATTCTTTGTACCTGAGTACCTCCTGACATTTGCGCCATGAGACACAGAACGAAATTATGTATAACCTTACGCATGATTCACTCTCATGTTCTGGAATTCGCGCACAATCTGGAAAATGGTATTGTGCATCTATATTAATACATTTATAAGTCTATGTATACATCTGACTATTCATATCTGTTGGGAATATATTTCATGCTTCTTGGTGAGTTAAAATGATTCAATTTGGGACAATTTGTGGCAGAGCCCCTTAACTATCATGCAAAAATCCGAAACCCGAAAAATTATAAAACCATTACTAACTATCTCTTATGTGTATGGAAGTCTGTCCGATAGAGATAACTTAAAAAACTACAATATACTAAACATGCGTTTTAGTTAATCATCACAATTAATTTATGTTATTAATTTCAATCTCACCCTAACCGTCCATGCATATACGAATTGAGGGTTAGGTTTTGTTAGGTTGAGTAATATTGTCATAATCAATCTGTCCCAGACTGGCTTAAAACCTAGTTCAACGATGAATTTCTTCTTAATATATTTTTTCTATTTAAAGCTGGGGAAAAAAAACATGGTGTACACTCTAGGCTAGCCGAGAAGCCCAGGGAATTCAAAACATTAATAAAAATGCTAAGAAACGTGTATGAATTTATTTGATATGGCTACTAGAACCAACTCTCGTAAATAATGACTCTAGAGCAACCCGCCACGCCTAGTCTTCGTTAGGTGAGGTCGAAGCGTTTCGCGCCGGAGTTAGGGGATGATGGAGGGTGAACCTATGCCATGTGTGGACAATGACAAGGTCTTCGCTAGGCGCTGAGATAGATTACTATAACAATATCACTTGTCACCCAACCAAAAAATCACGTGCTCTGCACCAACTGTTTTGGTTTCTCTGTTGTGTGAGATTAGTGATTAGTGATTAGTGAATTAAAATGAGTGATATTATTAATTACCTTTTGGAAAAGACACATTTTTTTAATGTACAAACTAAGTTTTCAAAGTTAATCCCGTATGCAAGAACGAAACTGAGTGAAACAGAAGGTGGAGGGAAGTAGAAGATGCGTTGAGTTACAGCAAAATAAATAGGCTCAACCTTGTACTTGCATACGGACCTTAATGTTTTTGCTTGCGAGCGCAGAAAAGAGGTATAGCTCAGGTCTTGGACTCAGGGTATGCACCTTAAAAATAAAATTTTTCCAAAAGTAGTATTTATCACTTTTTTCACCACTTATTTTGACACATCCCCTGAATTTAATGGCGCCCTTGATTTGAAACATTATTAAATCCAGGCGTTATGAGTTAAGGAAACCCTTAGTAGAGGATATACTCTATATAAATAAATAAAAAATATTATTGACTTATTTACTATGAAAACTCTAAACTATAATTTTCACCATAGCTTAGCGGCACTCCTCTGGAACCATCAAGGCTCACTAGGTGGGCTGGTCAACTCAATTCCTTTGAACACTAATGGCACAAAGGGACGTAACTCTCTTATAACCCATCTTTTTTAAATAATTCTGTACACTTCGTTTGCCTTGGATAGAAGACTTCCTTACCTTACCTTACTACACTATGGCCCTATCTCATAAGCTGCGCCACAAGTGGAACTATGCAAGGCAAGCTTGGGTATCTTTCAGGGCAAACAAAGGTTACCTATATCATCTGCTTAGAAATAATGCTCCTGGGTTTCAAATAAATGTTTTGTAAAAGTAATGTGTTGTTACTTGTTGGGTGAACAAACGTCCTGTGTGCATCAGCCCGAGATATGTGAGTGGTATGTGTGTAGGACCTGAAGAGGAACAACCAGGTCATGTGTGATGTGAGAAACGTCCGCTCGTAGATTCATGGAACTGCTCACGTGATCGATGACTGGGGCGCTCTCTCTCCTCTTCCTGGTAGCTTTTAAACTAGGTCCTTTTACGCATTAATGGGGGATTCTCACCGCTTGAAATATGCACGAACGCGATGTAGTGACTCCTTTCGGGCAGAACAAAACCTACCACTTGGAGACAAAGTGAATAGACCAAGCAGAGTAGTTTTGATTCACTGATTGTTTACAGGTTGTTTGGAGGGATTGTACCCGAATTGGCGTGGAGGAAAGAGTAGGGAAACATTTAGGGAAAACCACCCTAAGAACATCAAGCCTAGAGTCGAGCCCCCCCCACTTCCCTGTCAGCGGCAAACCAAACCAGATGAGACTGACGTCTTAGTCCGTGTGCCCGCGGTGTTTCAATCTGATAGGTATTGTGAAGTTCAATAATTGGCACGCGGATTAAATATCAGACTCATCTTGTTTGGTTTGTTGGTGGTGGGGAGGTCGGGGTTTGAATACAGGCCAGATGCTCTGAAACTTTTTTTTAATGAAAATGGCTATTCACACAAATGAGAGTACATTTCCTCTAACGATCTACCTCTTTCATACATACCCCATAGACCAGGCGTCAGGTATTTTTGATAGGAAAAAAATCCCAGAAAGCTGGAAAATGTTTTGATCGCTTTATTTTGGGGGTCTAATTAACATAATAATTTCTCCCCTTCGTTCTAGGCCTGCGTTCGCCGCAACAATGGAAAAAATATTCTAAAATTATATTTTCTTTCAATACCTCCTTTTAAGTTAGTTTTGCAGTAAAAATAGTTATTACCATAACTAAACAGAATCATATTTTCTATAAAAATGTTCCTAAGCGTATTTATCGTGCGATGGATAGTTTTGAAACTATAGACATGGGAAGCGTAGCACCTTCGTACAACCTCACCGAACTATTGTTTTACCTTGTATCTCGCTTCCTAAGTTACGTGATATTTAAATTGTAATATTTGAAAAGTCCGTCCATTCTCTTGGTCGCTCCCGTGTGAATATGTTTAATTTTCTGACTCAAAAACCTCGCTGTTCTCTTCGGTCATGATTTAGTCCAGTTGAACATCGATTTCTAGGTCGTAATCTAAACTCTCCTCTAAGTTTTCAATGTTTGTGCACGAATGTCCCCGACAAATGAAGCATATGATGGAACATCCTAGTCCAACTTTTCTACAGCTGTAAGCTCTTTTACAGACTTTAATACATTTGCAGGATATGATCCTCAGGAGCCTATGTGGAGCTGGATCTTTAGTGGCGGTAATGGGAACCAACCCCAAACCAGCGGGCTCTTGGGATTTCTATACCATTGCTGAACTTGGTGGAACGAATGCTGACGTGCAGTTGCCAGAGTAGGAGGCAAAGAAATTTCTTCAGTTGTTTTATTATACCTCCAAAAGAAAAGGCATTGTGGGAATCAATTTTGTCAGAACACTATCAATAATGGACTAGGCCTACATGGGATACGATGCTTTAAAAAAACGCGCCATATACTCCACCTCATGGTGGTGCGTAAACGAGTATAAAAACTAGATATTACTCATAAATATTAGTGTTTTGGCACACCAAGCCATGAATATTTAGTGATGAATGCATTCGTTACTTTTCAAATATTACATATTTAAATATCACGTAACTTAGGAAGCGAGATACAAGGTAAAACAATAGTTCGGTGAGGTTGTACGAAGGTGCTACGCTTCCCATGGCTATAGTTTCAAAACTATCCATCGCACGATAAATACGCTTAGGAAATTTTTTATAGAAAATATGATTCTGTTTAGTTATGGTAATAACTATTTTTAATGTAAAGCCAACTTAAAAAGAGATATTGAAATAAAATCTCATTTTAACATGCTCTCTCACCCGCCTCGGTGGCGTAGTTGGCTAACGCGCTAGTCGTGTTGAGCACGACCGTCGAGGACGGGAAGATCGAGGTTCGAATCTCGGTCGGGTGAACTGGGGGTGGTTTTTCCTAAATGGTTTTCCACTCTCCTTCCACACAAATGCGGGTTCACTTCCTCTAAATTCAACCCTCCCAATTCCTAATCCATTAGAGTAATTAGTACTTAAGCGTATAACCCGAACGGGTAGTAAGACGCTGTGCTAAAAAAAAATGCTCTTTCCATTGTTGCGGTGAACGCAAGCCTCGCATGAGGGGGAATAATTAATATGCAAACTAGACCATCAAAATATTTTCCCGCTTTCTGGGATTTTTTTCTGATTTAGTAACTCTTCTTTTTGCCCTGACGCCCCTGGCCTGCCATCAGAATTAGCGTAGTTATTATAAATGCGTAAAACTCGAATGGGTGCTATTAAGACGCGATGAGGGAAAAAATCAATAAAATGCCTATATCTCGGACGGGTAGTAAGACGCGGGGGGAGTAATAAACAATGGAACGTGGTCTTGGGGATAGACTAGTGGGAAATGTACGGGCTGGTCCATTTATTGTTGACCTCTACCCCACATTTATTTTAAATAAGTAACATTTCCTAATTCATATAAGCCGAGCGAGCACAAAGGGGATATTGAGACGACGTAATGGCGAAGTGGTCTAGTTTGGTTGAGGGTTGTGCTAGTCTCTGCAGGATGGTATACAGAAACCGGTGGCGTCTTTGTTCCGGGCTATTGTGGAGGCAAACACACATGTTCATCCTCCTTTGGAACAGAAGGGCCCTCGCTGCAAGCTCTACCCTGTCGCCTGCTAGGTAAACCGAGGCTTCCATGTTCAGACCATTGGAACTTCTTTGTCATCCCAATAAAGGGTGGGAGGAGGTCTTGAAGCAGCTCGTCCTGTTATGTCTCCGAGGCATGTCTTAACTGCTTCCATTGTTAATTTATACTGAAACTTAACAATCTTCTCTGTGAACTATGGCACATTCTACAAACAACTTAGGGCTATACCCTTTATTTAAAAAATAATAATTTGAATGTAATTATTTTTTTCACTCTCTTACAAAGAATACTCACGTTGACCGACTATATTTACAATATTCAAAATAAAATGTTTCTGTCAATACACACAATGAATCTCTTATAACACCATTGATCCTGTAGCGCATACTATAACTCAATTCTAAAAGTCAACACGTGAGTTCTGTGTCGTATTTCTACCCCTCTACCGCTCGTCTTTAGCCAAAGTTGAATCATGGTAATGCACATACTTTAGAATTTGATTATGTTATAGGAAGAAGACGCTAAACACAATTTGTCTTAGAACAAATTTAAACTTGGGGCAAGGCGATCTTTTAATGGCTCAATATGATCTCACTGAATTCTAACTTAGCTCGCACTACCCAATAGCCCATCGCTTGAGGATGAATTCCTTTAGTCCCTTCATTCAAAATGTGTATGTATCTAAAAATATTAGTACGTTCAGTTGCGATCTAAATCGGATACATTTGTAAAATATTATATATATTATATAGTGGCTGGAAAACCTGGAAGTCAGGGAATTTTAAAATATAGTTAGGCTGTACGGGACACCCTGTTATTCCTTTCTAAAATAAATATTACTCTTGCTTCTAGTTTGTTTCTACATACCCCGCTCCTAGTATTTATGTCAACTTGCCTTTGTTTGTATGCCGGCCATGTTGTGGTGTTGTAACATACTACATACTGCTTCTAGAAAAAGGAGTATCTTCCTCACACACACGTATTCTCTGACGAAACTGTTTTCTAAACTCACCTCGTCACGTTACGGCTCACCACGCGTGCAACTGGTGCCTCTCTGGTCGTGTCGGTATGCCGCGGTGACGATAGGGTGGACATGAAGAGACACGCACTCCACGCCCGGCCCGATTTCTCCGACAAACATTGACAAACAGTAGGTGTATTGCAAAAGCTGACCTTGACGGTGTGATAGGGTGGACATGAAGAGACACGCACTCCTCGCCCGGCCCGATTTCTCCGACAAACATTGACAAACAGTAGGTGTATGTCAAACGCTGACCTTGACGATGCGGCACTAAACCACTTTTAGTATTTTTGGGTATGTTTTTATCCATAAGAAAAAGGCGTGGGTCTGGTTTGCTGGTGAGGGAGAGGTTGGGGTTCGAATCCCAAACTGGCGTGCTGAAGTTTTCCCCGTAAATATTGTCCCACTCTTCTTTCACGCAAATACAGGTACATTTCCTCTAAATTGTAACTTACTCAACCCTAATCTCTAAGTGTAGTTAAATATGGATAGCCCGGATGAGTATCAAGACGCAGAAAAAAAATTATCAGAGAATTAATATTCTATAAGTGTTTTATTCTTAGAACTAAGTTGGTTTGCCGTTGACGGGAGGCCGGTATTAGAATCCTACTGGATATACTGAGTGTGGTTTTCCTTAGATTTTTTTATTCCCTTCGCGTGAATGTGGGTACACTTCCTTGAAAATATCACCTTTCTCGTCCCTACCACGTCAGTGTGTTGCTAGTCATTGGTGGAAAAGTAGGCGAATGAATGCACACTTACAATCACATAGCTTTAAACTTGACATCTGACAACCCCAATGGTCAATAAATCTTATTTCACGTTCATACGCTGTCACTTTATGTTAGTGGTCATCTTTCTGTTGTAAGATATACAGGTGGCCATCAAGTCTGGAGACATGGGCAAATACACAAATATAGGCAAATCTACTTTCCAAGGAGTGATGCTGAGTTTTGAGCCACAATCTCGGGGTTTTATAGAATGACGTCAAAGGTCAAGGGCTCGAATCCCTGTCAAAGTATACATTTTCTGAGTTCCTTAGGAAATCATTATTTATAGTAAATTGTGAAATTTTTATTCAGAATGTTTATTATTGTAGAAATATATAAAAATATATTTTCTTCCCTATATTTAAAAAAATATAGCAATTTCTATTTTTTTTTCAGTGACATAGTTTTTACAGTCACTACTTACGCTAATTATTTAAATACATGGTATAAGGAGGCTAGAATTAAAATAAGTGCACCACAATTTGTTTGTACAGAAGATAGAAAAACCAAAGTGAAAACCACACTTTGTTCTAGGTGATAGCCTGTTAAAAAAAAATTGTAAATATCTTTTTAAAAAATTAATGAGTTTGAAAAAGGTGGCCAAAGTTGGCAAAAAATTGCAATATTTTAAATTTTATTTCAATTAAATATAATTTACGCACTGTTTGCCTACTTCACTTTACAAATAGGCCCTACTGTTAACTTTTTTCGAACACCATACTAACAAGAACATTATTTTCTATAATCTAAAAAAAAACTGAATTAAATAAAACTCGTTAAACCATGTTTCCATTTAAAATCATTAATTTATTATTATAATATAATTATAGACCATCCAAAACCAAGTATTTTCTTTTTTATTGCTACGTTCAGAACACAGGTTATTAACGGCTTAATCTGATTGGGTAGAGATGAGGAAAACAGCTAAGAGGAAGTGAACCCGCATTTGCATGGAGTAAAGAGCGTATAACCCGAACGCGTAGTAAGATGCGGTGCTAGATTAAAAAAGATTAATAAAAACACAAACACATTATAAAAAATTTTGCATACCTCACATAATACGGAAGGCCACAGTAGCAAACAAACTCACAAATATTTGTGTTGATATTAAGCCCATATTGAAAATACAGTAAAGCATTAAAATATATCTTCAAATTCTAAAACTGGTTAAATTTAGCTTAGGGATGTGTCAAATGTACAATTTTTTTTACGAATTTGAATCTGAGAAATTATAGAAAATAAAAATCTTAGCAAAATGTTAACTTTTTGCAATAATGCGTTCATTATAACATTCACATATCCAGTTAAAGTGATAAATTAATGGTCTGGGGACTGGCTGTAAAGCTTGTTCTATAATAATGTTGGGCAAATTTGCCGTTAAACAACATATGAGTTCTTAAACAATTTTTTTTTCCTAATTTCTAATTATTTAATCTTGAATATCCTGAAGGATTCGAAAGGACCCCCCCACGTGTAACCCGTGAGAGCTGTCAGTCTTGTATTACACTAGATATCATCGCTGAGGCACCTGCATGGCTACTATTGGGAAACAACGTTGTCATTCTATCGTTTTCGTGTGGTCAATCTCCCCTCAAATATAAGACAATCACGGCACAGATTTATCTGATTGCCAAACCCTTCCTTCACCTCTGACAAGACGTGTATTAATCACAACTTGTGAATGTGAGGTCGAACCTCGATCTCCCCGTCTTCAGCGGTCGAGCTCAACACGACTAGTGCGTTAGCCAACTACGCCACCGAGGCGGGTTTTAGATAGAAAGCTAAAAAATAAAGTTATAGGTACCTAATTATTTTATGTAAAGGAATGTAAATCAAGTTTTAATATACAAGAGCAGCTTTATCAGAAACTTGAAATAGTAATGTTCTTATTTCTTTTAAACAATTCGACCACTGTCTAAATTTGGAAGTATATTGGTTGTGTATCAAGCCAGTGAGCTGTTGTGAAATATAAACCAAAAGAGTTGCAAAGCTGTCGCTTTTACTGGTGACCGGCCTTGAATGACAAGTCTTTCGTCCTTCCTCTTCACTAATCTGTTACGAACTCAGAGGAATAAAGATAAGTAAAGAGAAGAGGTGAAATATTTATTTTTACTTCCAAAAGGCGACGAGGTATTTCTACCTGCCCATGTAGCACCCTTAAGGCTTGTAATGGGGTGATTAATTTATAAACACCAATATATCAACAAATTATATATCGATATTCATGCTCTCAATCAAAAACAACAACAGAAATTTACATTATTTGGTGTATGAATATGTGAAAGTAGTTTTATTAGCTCTAGTAACTGTCAGATAAACTTAAGTAAATGTCAGACAAATTTATTTATACCGTGATCTTGAATCAGTTGTAGAAGCATTCCACTAATATATTTAAAATTAATGACCTTTTTATAGTTAAAAGTGATATAATTAAGTAATTTTTAAGTTCTGCCAGCAGGCACGAAGACTAGGCCTAGAGTGCATGACTTTCTTTGTTTAGTTTTTCAAAACAAACTCTGAGGGAATGTAACAGAAAGAGGGTATGCACTTCTGACCCTTTTTGGCAAATTTTTGTAGCTTTATTACTTAAAATTTTACGAGCTAAGGTTGGAAGGTATTCAAAATGGTCAGTTTTGTTCTTGTTGTTGTGTTAGACGACATGACAAATATTAATTGTCCATTGTGGGAATGGGTTAGGTCAATTAATTAAAGATTAATTTAAAACGTTTATATACAAATGTTTTGAATATGCATCATAAATGTTGGAAATCAGGGTATTAATATATTCATGGCCCCTCCAAAATAAGAGTAGGGGGGTTCGAGTACTCCTACCCCAACCAGGGCCCAGCCCCCTGGTAACACGCTTAGCCTTAATAAAATATGGTGCGTACAACCCGAACGGGTAGTAAGACGCGGTGATGATAATAATAATAATAATAATAATAATAATAATAATAATAATAATAATAATATAAGACAAGTTTGGCAACGCTGCTTAGTCGAGGTTGCCAGTAAGCTCCTTATTACCCCAGCATACCACCTTCAGGCATATCTAAGAGCGAGGATATTTGGCAACAGCTAACTTAGAGAGAGCGAAGATAAAGCTTTTCTCCATAAGACCTGCAGTTACCTCAGAGGTGATATTGGGTGTAGTAACCGCCGCGCCTGTGTGGGTCTTGGGACGGAAGGAAGCACACACATTCCCGCCGAGAGAAAGCCTGACTTGGAATGAGCATACTTTTGAGGATCACGAGAAGACTTAAAATACGTCCCAAACCCAAAGGGGCTCGAAATGGAGGCGAATAGTCTTAGGCTACTTTTTTTTTTGCTCTACGCGTTTTACCACCACACATTTACACTATAAGTTAAAGATGAGGAAAGGGAGGATTTAGAGGTAGTATACCCGCATTCGTGTGGAAGAAGCGTTAGGGAACCATTTATAAAAAAAAATAGCCCACCTCCTTACATCCGGCGGGGATACAAACCCGACCATGCCGTCACCAAAAGATCGGCTAGCTTTTGTACAAATGCTCATCGACGCGGGTCTCTTCGGTGATCCCGAAGACGGACATGGTCTTTGCGCAAGCTGTATTCTATTACTTAATTAAGTACGTGTTGAATAGCAGTGCGAATTATTGTCAATCTTGGCTGCTATCAGCAATCGTGAAAAACTTGTAGTTATTCGAGGATATCACAGTTTGTTTGTTTTTGCGATACTCTAGCACAAACGCATACGTAGAAATTTGAATTCAAGTCTTTTATCGAATTTAAAATGTTGTGATTTATCAAGAAACTGTGCAAAAGATTACAGGTCGACCTTGATGGTCTTGGGATAAAGTGATCGCCACAGGACCCAATGTTCGTAGGTTCAAACCCAACCGGGGTTGACAGATTTTTCTCAAGCTATAAAAATCCATAGCACGACTTCCTTCGGAGTGGAAGTAAACCCGTCGGTCCCATGTCAATGGTAGCATGTAAAATAACCCTGGCAGGTATGTGAAAATACCTTTCTCGGCAAAATTTGTAGGGCCTTTCGCTCTCGCTCATAGAAATTCTCGTGTGCTGTTATAATCATTTGGTTCAGAAAGTGGACATTAAATACCTCAAGTAAATACAAACTAAAAGATTACAGCATGAACAATTTTTTTTTGTTGGCTTAAGGTAAAGTACCTTAAGATTATGCGTTCATATAATTTAGATGACACCCACGCTTACAAAGGCGTCACCACTGTAGTCTTGTTTGGTTCGTCGGTGGCCGCTCGAACTTCTACCGTTGTAAGTAACAAAGGTTCAGTTACATTTTAAACATGAGCACACAAAAAAAATAATTACGTTTTCAAAATGGTTTTCCACTCTCCTACCACGCAAATGCGGGTACACTTCCTATTAGTATAACCTTCCTAATCCCTAAAACCATTGTGGTAACTAGTACATAAGCGTATAACCCAAACGGGTAGTAAGACACGGTGCTAAACAAATGTAATAAATCTCATAAATATATAAAATAGGTGTAAATGGTTGATGCGACTCACACGTATATATACTGGTTTTGACTCGTCATTGAACCAAAGTAAACTTTAACCAGAATTATTTAAAATCAAAATCAACTCTACGCACAAAAAACAACTTAAGTATTTTTAGACTAAACCACAAATATAACTTGCATGCATACGTACATACGTACATACGTACATACATACATACATACATATCATACATACATACATACATACATACATACATACATACATACACACATACATACATACACACATACATACATACACACACACATACACACACACACCCCACCGACAAACCTACGCTTCACATCTATAAAACAATGTTAACCTAACCTTTGGTGTTAACACACTTTTATAAACTGTCATCTTTGCCTCTTTTGATACTATTTCATTCTTTGCAATAGTCCACATACATCCAACTACTCTCCAAGATATATTCACTTTTCTGTCGATTCCACCACCTATCCTTCCATTTTTACAAAACGTTCTGCCCAGATACACAAAATCATTCACTTGTAACAGTTATCCACGATCCACGATCATTTCCCGATTCGTCCTTATTAAAACTATCACTTTATAGTCTTGGAGACATTTATACGAAGATCCATTTTGCTTATCGCCACATTCAAACGATTTAATACATTCTGCGAGTCACTTTAATTCTCATCCATTAATGCGGCATCATCTGCACATAACAACACTCTCACATTCACATTGTCTATTTGTACACCAACCACGTCATCACAAGCATCCCTCATACACTTACCCGTGAATACATTAAACAACAATGGAGACTAAACACAACCTTGTCTAACACCCTGTTCCATGTCAAACCATTCACTCAAAGCTCCATCCACCCTAACACAAGCTTTACTTTCATCATACATCGCCATAATTACATTTACTAAACATGCATCCACACCATACTCTCTCTCAGAACATTCCATAACATACTCCTATTCACCCGATCGTACACTTTATCCAGTTCAACAAATGCAGAATACACTTTTTTCCATGCCGCTATACATTTCTTATTCACTTGTTGTAATGCAAATATCTGGTCCGTGCAACCTCTTCCTGGCATAAAACCACATTGCACACCCCAAATAACTAATAATTTCTTCGCAGACCGGCAAAAATGAGCACATGGACAGCTGCTGGTCCGCGGGCCACCTGTTGAGAACCCTTGCTTTGAAGCGTCCTTCATATCGGGATCTGACTTTATCCCCGTTACTCTGACCAGTTGGGCAGCGAGTGTCCACACCAAGATTTTTCTTTTTTCATTTGGTGGATTATACAATTACAACGGGGAGCGAAAACAGGTTCGTTATTTTAACAGTAGTGGGCATTTGAACTCATGACAGGCATGGTTAGGTTAGAGGTTAACACGCCAGACTTGTACATTGTGTAAGGTGGCCATTTGTCCCCGGACTGATTTGGTTCTTAACTCGCTAGTTCACATCTTTCACGTACCGTATCCTTTAGTTTTCATTATACACACGCATTTCATATACCTAATTTATTGGCATAGTGCACAAATACGAATATAAAAATCCTGAGTGATTGTCCCCGAAATTGCCAAGAAAAAAGTAAAAACTTTTACCTAGCAAGAGGCTGGGGTCAGATCCCGAAGGGCTGGTCGAATGGATATTTTCCTCCCCGTTTTTTGCTATCCTAATCCCTCAGGTTGTATAATTCAAACGCCTGGTAGTGACTTCTTCTAACTCAAAATATTATTTAAAAAACCCTATGTCATACCTACATTGAATAAAGCCTGTTTTGCTCAACCTTTACTGTTACATATTTAAATTTGGTTTAGATTTTTCTCCATCGCCTTACTTCAAGTCCAGGCATGCCTGCGCATTTTAATAACGCCAGTGAAGTCTTGATGGGGAGAGTAAGAGTTTATAATAAACGCACCCGCATTTGCTTGGATGAAACGTGAGGGAATGATTAAGGAAAAAACACCTAAATACACTCAATCTGGACTCAAACTCTGACTTCTTATGTCACTGGTAAAACCATACTAAATCAGTTTGACATATTTTGATATGCTTGCCTACTGGTGTGGGTTCGATGTATTTAAGAGGTGGCCATCGCGACATTTGTCTGCCACACAGATATCTTTGTTGAACATTCCCTTTGTTAGCTGCTTAGTTTAAACCTGATATTTCCTTGCCTCAAAACAGGCCCCTGTCAAAGTATAGGGCGCTATCCCTGCAGTGCCCTGTCTTTCAGACCAGCCAGCAGGCAATCTTTTTCTTCGCTCTCAACAATAACCTGGCTGCTGTCCAAGAACATCATTGCAGTTGGTCCAGACAGATGCTGGAGAATTTCATGCATATAATAGGACTCACTGTATGAACCAGTCAACAGCAGGAATTTGATCCAAACCTATGCTAAATACTCTTATGGTCTATACTAGGACGCACTGTATGAACCAGTCAACAGCAGGAATTTGATCCAAACCTATGCTAAATACTCTTATGGCTATACTAGGACTCACTGTATGAACCAGTCAACCAGCAGGCATTTGATCCAGACCTATGCTAAATACTCTTATGGCTATACTAGTACTCACTGTATGAACAAGTCAACCAGCAGGCATTTTATCCAGACCTATGCTAAATATGCTTATGGCTATACTAGGACACAATGTATGAACCAGTCAACAATCAGGCATTTGAGCCAGACCTATGCTAAAGACTCATGGCTATACTAGGACGCACTGTATGAATCAGTCAACCAGAAGGCATTTGATCCAGACCTATGCTAAAGACTCATAGCTATACTAGGACGCACTGTATGAATCAGTCAACCAGCAGGCATTTGATCCAGACCTATGCTAAATACTCCTATGGCTATACTAGGACACACTGTATGAACCAGTAATAGCAGGCATTTGAGCCAGACCTATGCTAAAGACTCATGGCTATACTAGGACTCACTTTATGAACCAGTCAACCAGCAGGCATTTGATCCAGACCTATGCTAAATACGCTTATGGCTATACTAGGACACACTGTATGTACCAGTCAACAGCAGACATTTGAGCCAGACCTATGCTAAATACTCATGGCTATACTAGGACACACTGTATGAACCAGTAACAGCAGGCATTTGAGCCAGACCTATGCTAAATACTCTTATGACTATACTAGGACACACTGTATGAACCAGTCAACCAGCAGACATTTGATTGATCCAAACCTATTTTGATAACTCTAACAGTATACTAGGGTGTACTCTATACCAATGGTGGGTGTTGGCTACACTAAATTTTATTAAAATATATTCTAAAAGGTATTTCATGCCCTACTATACATCTATACAACAAACACATTTGTTTAATATTTTATACAGTTCGAGCTTATGATGTAAGAGGCAATATTTTTCTCTTGTTTCGTATTTTACTACTCGTCATGAAGTATTCGAATATTTACATGCTTAACTACCGGCGGAGGGGAGGGGGGACACTCCCCGGGGGAAATAAGATTAATAGTAGCATTAATAAAAGTACCACCGAAAAATGAATGAAATCTAGTCATCATTGTTAATAAATTAAGGTGGGGACGTAGGTAACGCGAGTAAAGGCCATTTTTTTTTGGCCGTTTTTATAGCAAAACATTATTTGATCAAAATAAGTCAAATACAAACATAGAGTTTAATTTTCTTCACATGGTGACCTCAACACATCTTGAATATTTGTCAAGGGTGTCACGTAATTTAATTACATTTCTCTTCATTTAAAAAGTTTGTTAGATAATGGCATAGTATTCAACAACTGTTGATATCACCACGTGAAGAAAATTAAACTCTATATTTGTATTGACGTAATATTTGATTTTTTTTGATTAAAAACAGTTTTGCTTTAAAAACTACAAAAATACTTACTTGGTCTTTTCTCGCGTTACCTACACACACCTTAAGGCTGAATGAGTACTATACCTACATATTGGCAAGAAGTCGCCGGTCTGGCGAATAGAATTGATTTAAATAGAGCCTGTAGACTTTAGTTAATAAATTGACTTCGGTGGTCCTGTGTTAAAGTACTCGCCTCAGGACCCGATGCTCTTGAGTTCATACCAAGCCGGAGTCGCCGGATTATTCTTGAGCGATACAATTCCGTAGCACAACTTTCTTCGGAGGGGAAGTAAAGCCATCGGTCCCATGTTGATTGTGGCATGTAAAATAACCATGGAAGGTAGGTATGTGAAAATACCTTTCCCTGAAAAATTAGTGGGACCTTTCTCTTTCGCTCTTATAGGAATTCTCGTGTGTTAGTATCATCAGACGGTTCAGAAAGTAATAAATAATGATAAATAAATCAAGTTCATTTGCAAGCGTGTTCTTTGAGTACATATGCTACTGTGAATGTGCCGAATGTGATGAGTTTGTAAAGTCACCGGCAGGCGTGGATTCAGGGGGAGTCAAAAGGGTCAGTTAACCCCCCTGTGAAATTTAGAAAATTAATACAGAAATCAAAATGAAAGTTCATATTTTAGAAAGAAAATACAACACAGATAAATTATACTTTATCTGTTTACGCGCAGACACCTCTTAAGCCAGGTCCATACGTACGGTATTCGTCCATGATTAATAAATGCTCGATATGACTCACGCAAGTGTGGAAAAAAATATTCGTTTTCATGTACTAATATCTGTCGTGCATAGCGAGTCCTAACATTGTTCCGCATAGAGATGATAGACTACCACACATCAAGGAAGACTAATAATCGTCTTAGAGAAGTTCATCTACGAATACCGAATATAGTATATGTGTGGACGGCAGGAGCGGCGGAACAGTGGGGGAGTCTGACCCCCTGGAAATAATTTGCCCCTCCCTGGAATAAACTCCCCCCC
>CABFWO010000170.1:70132-130271 GCA_902155825.1 Timema genevievae | reverse complement strand
CCCCCCAGATATATTTCAAATCCTCTGATATTATCGAATATGAAGTTGAAAGATTGCCTTAAATCAAATTCCAAATGACTTATAGATGCATTCTATTGTTAAAAATTTGCCGCAGCGAGGACCACCCCAAATAGCCTAGTTTCTGAAATAATTCAATTTTCAAAATTTTGTTGTTGGATGACCACAAAGATTATCTTCTAGATGTATCTAATTATCGTAAAAAACTAAGGTGAGGATCACTCTGAATAGCTTTGAGGGGCATACAAATTTCAAAAATGTTTGGGTGAGGAACACTTAAAATGGCTTATAAAATAATCAACTTTTAAAAAAAAGACAAGGCGAAGACTACTCATAGCTTCTAGAATTAACCATTTTTCAAAAAAATTTGAAGGGCCACTCCAAATGGTTTATTAAAACTATCTGATTTTAAAAAATTGGGGAGGATGACCACGGTTTAAAATATACATACATACATAAGATTAAATATCAATGATAAACTATTAAACGGCTTTAAAAAGAAATTTAACATTATAAGTAACTATGTTATTTATAATTATAACCCCCTAAGAAAATGATCTGGATACGCCCCTGGTCACCGGTGATTCTACAAAGCCACTGGTTCACTTGGGGAATGTAAAAAATGTATTTACTATTTCACATACTCACCGAACATTTTACTAAATCATCGCTGAGTTTACAAAACTACCATCAACCACCAGTGAATGTTAATAAGTCACGTCAAGATTACGTTTGTTTAGGTTAGTTTAGGCAAGTTAGATTAGTTTAGGTTAGTTTGGATTTATGTTGTATATTTTTATCCACATACACTAGATATTTTATAAAATCACCAGTGAATGTAGATAATACAGTTTATGTTTCATACTTTCACCAAACTGCATCGGGAAATTTATAAAATCACTGGTAAATGTAGATAAATCTTATTATTTGTTAAATAAACCATCACTTTCGGTGATTCTATACATTCACTTGTTATTTTACAAAATAACGAATTCAGCACATTCACAATACCGGTACCGGCGTGCGTTGAACTTACGGGTATATAAAGCATATGGGGGGGGGGGGGGAGGGAAAATACAACCCACCAAACACCTCCCATAAAAAGATGGGAAANGGGGGGGGGGGGGAAGGTAAATTCGACCCTCGCTACACCTACCAAGTATCTGTATCAACCCGCAGCGGTAAATCTACAAACAGATTGCAAGTTACTGGAAGGGTATCATCTCCTCTGACGAGCATTACCTAGTCCCGTTGGGTGACTGACTGATTGTAGCCTATGCCAGCTTGGATCTTAGCGGCGCTAATTACAGGCGTCACTCACCAACGCTCACCAGTTGCTGCGGTGGAAAGGGGACTTTATTACTAAGCAGTGATTTGATATAGCTCCCTCTTTTATCTTTATTTGCCAACAACTTCCAAATTTTGCTCCGGGAGACACGCAGACAAAGGCGTCAGGTATTGTGTTTGCCGATGACGGGGAGGTCGGAGTTTGAATTCCGCTTGGGTGTACCGAAGTGGGACTATCCCAATCATCCTCCACGCAAATGCGGATACATTTATGATAAAGTTCCTCGCCCTTACTTCATTATTTTTAATGAGTGAATATCGATGATGGGTAGTAAGACGCTTTGCACAATAAAATACATCCCCCAAATGCGCCACATATGCTTGTTTGCGATTAACTCCCTCAAAACTAGCGGGGATTCCTTACCTAGCCGTTACTAAGTATCGCGATGTACTGTCCGTTTGGAATACCCACTAATGGTAGGGATGAGGAAGGTAGAGTTTAGTGTGAATGTACCCGCATTTGCTATGAGAGGGAGTGGAAAACTATTTAAACAAAACTTCCTCATCACACCCGGTCGAGATTCAAATTCCAACCTCACAATTACCGGCAAATCATAGCAGACGGGAATTACGACTTAGCCTGCGTATCCACCGATGCTGGTTCCCATTTGTTTTTGTTTCACACATGAGAGCGACAGTGTGGTGGCCTCATTGTGTGACTTGTAAAAAAGGGACGCGGTTTCTTTCGAAGGTAACAATTTACAATATAATAATGCACGCGCACGAAAGATGAAAGCCTATAATACTTCAAAATATAGTGTGTTAAGAGACGAATGGTTTATAAGAAGGGGTAAAGGGCCAGGATGTTGGGGAGGGGTAGGAGACAAAAGTTGGGCCAACCTTAAGCTATGTACACATTGGACGATTATCGGCCGACGCGAGTCGCTTGACAAATTTCTCGATCAAGTCAGGCCGCCGACTTTTCCAATACAAAAGTCTCCACCGATTGTGTCTGTCCATATAGAGCAGCAACATTCACTGCCGACACCTACTTAAGTTCTTCTAGTGATTGCAATTGTGATGGATCCCTTAACCACTGATGGCATCGCGGCCGCTTTTATTGTAATTTTAAAAAAACGCGCAATTGCTCGCACTGCATCCCCCTTTTTGTTCCTGTCGCGATATTCTTTGTAATTAACTTGCCACAGAGTAGTGGCTGCATGGAGCAGTTCTATTAAACGTAGAAGATTTTCTTGCGTCCACATTATTCTATGAAAAAAATAATCAAAACATAAATGGCAATTAGTTATTTTATAGCATGTACAAGTTAACTTAAATTATCATTATTTTTAGCTCAATTTATTACCTGGCCGGAATCGGGTTGTAACCCTCAAAATAGCTAAAAATGATTTTTATATGATTATAATTACAGCAGATAGCTATTTAAATTTAAATATAAATATTTTATATTTGTGTATAAATATTTGTATATGTTTAAATATAATTAAATATAAATACTGTAACTATAATATTTGTTGATTATATACAAATATACTAACCAAAATATTGAGATCAGGGTGTTGACTGCTCGCTTGCATATAGACTCAAACAAACAAAAGTCGGTCGACTGACATCGCTACGTACACATTGAGAATGTTTTCCATTCCGGATGCAAGACTCGACGACAGCAACATTCTTTTGATAATTCGCCGCTCGGCAGTCGGCCGAGTCTGGCTCCGCCCACTTGACGACAAATATCGTCGGTCAACATCGTCCAGAGACTCGCGTCGGCCGATAATCGTCCAATGTATACATCGCTTAAAATTATTTCAATTTATTGATGATAAAAAATTGAAGTATGATTTATGAACATAGCGGGCCTAAAGGCTCGCAATCATTTGTTTCTTTACTACTTTTTTTAATCACCACGTCTTACTACCCGTTCAGTTTGTATGCCTATGTACTAATTACTATTATGTGTTAGGGATGAGGAAGGTTGAATTTAGAGGAATTGCACCCGTGAGAGTGGAAAACTATTCGGGAAAAACCGCCCTCATTGCAACCGACTGGTATCGAAAACCGATCTCCCTGTCATCGGCAGTCTAGTCTATTGCGATTCTACAAATGTGTATAGTCGGATCGCCATAAAAATAACATTTTAGAAGACATAACAAATTAATATACAATATTGCACACATATAAAGGGTCACTATGGCCTACCAATGTTGAAAACATGGCTTGGCTTATGAAAGCATAAAAAATGAGCCCTAACTGTTTTGAACTGTCTTGATAGGGCTCTTTCTTTGCCGATCCGACTATAATTAGACATGTTCTTACTATGAAGTCACACGTTTTTCAATTCAGATGTGTACTTGTACTGTCAGCTTTATTTTTGTAACATGACTTCTAGCATTCGTAAAATAACTTGAGTAATAATATATTCAGCTGTGAATAGATTGTACTTAAAACCCACTCGAGGGAAGACAAGACAGACTCGGTCGTCATGGTCAGTATCAGAAGTTGACCTAAAGAGACTGGGTTCGTATCCTGATCGTTGCGGCTCAGGCTTAGATTTCACGCGATGCGAAAGGGAGTGATTCGAAGTTTTTTTTAGATACATAGTCCCAGCCTGACTCGTGCTAAGCGCCATTTTGGCGTGGGAATATCATAGCAAACCTCTTAGTTACTATACACTTATAGAAAGTTGTCATGTCATTATTTGAGTTGACAAAAAAATAACCTCAAAGCTGTCATAAAACATTACAACAAAAAATCTCTTCCTTTCCTCCTTCCTCTCTCTATTCCCGCTCCTGCCGCCCCTTCCCCTCTTTTACTTTTCCTTCCCTTATTTCCCCTATCCCCTTCCCTTATTTACACCTTCCTCTCTCCCCTTTCTCCATATTTCTCTCTTGTTAAGTCTCTTTATTAAGACCTACATTGGTTATTTTCAAGTGGCCAAGAATGTAAAAAAAACCATGATTTTCTACCAATAATAACCAAACTGTGTGTACACACATCATTTCTTTAACGACGTTGCCTACTTGGAGATTTCGAAGAGTTTACACAGTCACTTTAATGTAGAGGATTTATAAATAATACGTTTACAAAAAACTACTTAAAAATTTTTTTGTGATACTGTAGGACTACTTTTAAAATTATTTAAGAATTTGTGGTTTTTGTTTCAACGTTATATCTTTAAAACTAGCTGAGGGTTCGGCCAGACTGACAAAATTTAAATGTACATCATAGGATATTATTAACATAAATAAATAAATGGTATGGAACTTCGCACGGACTTTCTCGCTCTATTGTTTAAAAATGGAGATATTTAGTCAAAACTCGTAATATATGTGAACCGAAATAATATACACTAGTAAACCCAAGCATATATTGCACTATACCTATGTAAAACATTTTTTGAGTCCCAGTTTTAAATTTTATAATTTTATTTTTAAAGAATTAATGTCCTCAATTTTATGTGGACCAATAAAAAAGATCACTATTGGGTCCACAAGGGTCAACACTTCGTATTAAAGTTTTGACTTCCGGTTAATATTTTCGACATTTTACTAGGTGTTGCACATCTTAATGTCATTGCATTGCTATTAAATTCCTCATTTATAAATTTTGACCAATAAAAAATGTAAATATTGATTATTGAGTCCAAAATGGAGATGGATCGTTGTTGTAAAAACATTTCTCCTAAGAGATTTAAGGAAAAATAACAAACTTTTTGAGAGACTTATATTTAATTACTTAATGGCATTGGAGAATTATTGCGTTAAAACTTAAGTAGTATTTATTTAGAACTAAAGCTCACAAAATTGTATTAATATATTTGCCAATATCTCAGAAACGGTTGCCTTTATAAAAATATATTTCATATAATTTTTTTAATAGTACTACAACTTTGCAATAATAAGTTATTTAGTATCTCAGATAGTTGCGGAGATACGGAAATTTCAGCTTCTGTAAAGTACTCTAAAAGTCATTTTCATGAGAAAATGAAAATAGCAAGTCTATTTATAATCTTAATCAACGCCTACATACGAATCAAAATTGTTAGAGCCGATTTTGAGAAAATCGATTTTTTCTCTTCCGCTCTTTATTAAACTACACTTAATTTTAAGTTTAAACAGATACACAGACAGACGGCATTGCAAAGACCACTTTTTAAGGTTTGGGGGGTCATGAGACGTCGACATCCATCAACATTTCAGGTTAGGTTTTTTTTTAAGGTCGCAATACTTTCTTTACCTTTTGTGTTCGAAAAGTTAAAAAATATAAATACTTGCGTATAGCTTGAAAGTTAATGGTTTTATAAAACTATGCTTCAAATAAAATATTTGTATTAATAATAGATCTACATATTTGTAATGCTAAGCAATTTCATATCTCAAATAGTTTCGGAGATATGATAAAAAAAATATATAATTTACGCATCAGACCGGAGACCTTGAAGTCATTTTGCCGAAATATTGAGAGTAGCCATTTTGTTTGGAATATTTATAAATGTTTATAAATGAAATTTAATCAAAATTGTTAGAGCCGATTTTGAGAAAATCGACTTTTTCTCTTTTTGCCCTTCAGTAAACTACCCTTAATTTTAGGGTTAGATATCCAGTTAAAAAAAAACCTTGGGGCAACCCTATGAAAACCCTAGATACCAAGTTTTAGCCCGATCGGTAAAGTAGTTTAGGCTCTAGTTGAAGGTACAGACAGACAGGCAGACGGAAATTCAAAAACAACTTTTTTGGATTCGAGGGGTCATGAAATGTCAAGATACATCAAAATCTCGAGTTCAATTTTTTTTGACGATCACAATAATTTCTCTACCTGTAAGATAGCGATAAAGTAAAAATATGTATATAAAAAATCATTGAACTATACTGAATTGTGTTCCAACTCAACCTGGTTTATTTTGGCCTTCCAATCTCAACTTTGTTTTTATATAGAAACGGTGTATTTACAATCTGCATTAGGGGCAGTCCTTAGTTACGAAAGGGGTTTTTTTGAGGGGGAGAGAGGGGTTGTCAGAATTCATCCTATGTAAGGTTTTTTTTAATCAGATGAAATCTAAAAGAAGAAAAAAAATCAGAAAATTTTGAAATGTTTCATTTTCATTCATTGATTTAATCACTCATTTTCACTGTTTTAAAGAAATAATTGAAATATAAACTTCATATTTTGCCACTATTACCAATCCTTATGTCTAAAAATAACTAAATGATTAAAATAATCTACTTTACCAAATTGAAAAAAAAAAAAAAAATTAAGATGTTGGAGGCTGGTGAGGGAGGTGACAAACTCTTATAATTCCTTACGTGGGGGGTCGAAAATCATGGGGAAAAAAGCCTTGGCCCCTTAATGAAAAATATGCTCAAATATCTAACTATAATGTTATGATCATAAAACTATTATAATGTACTTTTCTATTGGTACTAATTATTATTTAAAAACTTAGTGTTACTTGTTTATTACCATTACCATCATCATTTCTTTTGCTTGTGGTCTTCAATACTTGCTGCACTATGTAGATTGGCCCGCAACTAACCAAAGGTTGGTGCACACTGAACTAGAGCTATCATCCTTTCGTTTTAAAGTTAATGCATTGATAAAGTTGTGTTAAACTTAAGCTTCCAGTGTATAAGCAATAAAGGATATTTTATTTGTCTGTATGCGCAGTGGAGACCTACCTGAGCCCAGTGGAGACGCATTGTAACAATATCGACTACTTCATCCCGGATGTTGAAAACCTCACCAAACTGTTCTCGGAGGATGCCATGGCCAGGCTGCGTAAGTTACACATAGTTCTTCCTCTTCTTAAATATTGAAGGGTAAATAAAATTCTCCTACCAAACCCCCTTTTATTTATTTAGGGCTGAAAATTATTACATGGTAAAAAAAAACCTCAATGGGCCATTTCATCATCAAAGGGTAATTTTCAATAGTTTTTGAAATAAATTTATCATAGAATAATGAACATTTTTGTTTCAGAAGTGTTTAAGTAAAACATATTACACTTTAAAGAATAGGTATACTTAGAATAGTTTCTTCATATGGAAATATTTATTCTTAATAATATTTTAGTTTGTCAAAGACTAGGATGGTATTTTCAGTTTATAAATACTCTGTTAGTGTAATACTGTAATTTAATGTTTGTTGTAATTTTTTTAATATGTTTCAAATTAATTTTTAATCAACTGAAGTGTAATTGGTGAAGTTAAACTTGCAATAACCAATTTCCAACTCCTTTTGTTTATATTTTCCTTTAAGGAGTGAGAACTGTAAAACTCATCATTATCATTTAGAGCAGAATATTCATTTTTAGGAATAGTCGCAGCATTTTAGGGATTAAAGTAAAAATAAATAATTGTTAACACACTTATTACTGAACTAGGAAATATTTAACGAATTCACCAGAGCTTGTCAGTGGTTGAAAAGTTATCTGAACTTGACCATCAAGATGAAGGAATCTTGTAATTATTCTAACCGGCTTTTAATTTTAATGTTTTACTATTCTTCCTCTCATAAATATTGTTTTATAATCAAAACTTAATTTTGGTTTGGACATGAAAGAACTTGAATATATGGTTAAACTATACATTATTTTTGCAAAAAGCTACTCGAATAGTTTTTACCAAAATGCTCACATGCATTACATCATTTTATGAGGAAAATCAAACACAACTCCTCAAATTTGACTTATTAATTATAACTTTGTCTGACAACTTAGCTAAGTCAATAGTGTGTCTTCCTACTGAGCTAAGAGTCCCAGGTTCGATTCCTGGCATGGCCAAAAAATGTATCAATAATGAAATGTGGGTTTCCCTTTTCATAGTGATGTTGGCACATTAAATATATATTAAAAATAATTATAACTTCTCAGTCACCATGTTTTTGAACCCGTTCATTCTATCCACATATTTACACTAATGGGGTAGAGAATAAGATAACTGAATTTTAGATGAAACCTACCTGGAAAGTGGTAAACCATTTAGGTAAACCAACCTCACTACAGCATGGGTGTTCAAACCTCATCATAGTCAAATCAAACCAGATGAAGTTGGTGTCATAGATCACCGGTCTATCAATACCACTGGTGGTATGCTCTGCACTATTTGATATTTTTACCCTTAAATTCTAGTATACCTTCAATGATTTGATGATATTTAGTGATTAATTCTTATTTTTCAATATTTTTAGTAAGCTACAAATTATAAACTTACTGTTTTAACTTGCCATTAAAATTGGAATTACTTTTAATGTTTTATGACTTAATTAGATAATAAATTAATTAAAATGTATGCATTTGGTTCTACTTTTTCACACAAAATTTACATCTTTTCAATCGATAAAATCGCTCAATATTACCCTTAAAAATTATTTGACATCAAAAAGTAAATTCCCAACCCTTAATAGATGTCAAAATAGTTCATCTGGAACTAAACCCAAGTTCCTTAAACTGTTAATAAGTCTTCCTGATTACTTAGCTATGGGATTGGCCTCTGAATTAATAACCAGTTCTTATTTTAAATATGCACTGGCCTTGTGACAATCCAGTTTGTGAGATCTAAAGCTATATTATGTTTGCCATTAAACATTATCTGAAAATTGTGCATTCATACATCAAGCCACACATGTTCGCCAAATGCCCCTTTTGACAGATGGTAGGAATTTGCCAAGACTGCGTTTTGATTTGAAACAGAAACCTTTTTCAAAGCCATATTAAGTTATGGTTTTATGTTGGGTAAATAAAACATGTTGTGTAAAGCTATCTCACTTTAGACTCATAGGGCCAGTTTCATAGTCAAACTTAGTGCGCCTCAAGTCCAGCTCGAAACTAAATACAAGATGACACCTACCTAGATCAGAATGGAATGGGTCTGTTTTGCATTTGACCCTCCCAAAAATTTGCAATAATCCTAATAAAAGACCTAAAAACATGCCGTATGACTATATTATAGCAAACTGAAGATGTGCCGAATACTTGGGCTACATTTTGAGTTCAAGCTTACCATTTGGTATAAAAAATTATACACATTGAAATTATTTGTAAAATTCTCAATTGAAAAAATAAACAGAAATAATAGCTTCAATATATTTTTTTTCACACATTTTAGTAACCATTTTGGTTGGCTGCATACTTTTTTTTTATGCTAATGGAATAGATATAAGGAATGTATAATTTTAGAGTAAATTTAGCTGCACTTGCATGGAGAGAGGGAAACTATTTAGGAAAAATAGCTCTGTATACCTGTCCTGGATTCGAACCCCAACCTCCCTGTCTCCGGCATTCCATTCTGACAGAACAGAGACATGTTAGGCCACACAACCACTGATATGGTTAAGATGATGTCAATTTTATCATATTAAACCTAAATATGGTGACTCTTGGCAATGTTAACTTTACTACATTTATATTCTGTATTATCTAAAAAAATTTTTTGACAAGTATCTGACTGAAGCTATTAGCGCTGGTCCAAAAATACTGTAATTGTGAAAGCAGTGACTTGTGTTTCCCTGGCATTCATTTGCAACCATGCAGGTCTCTGAGCCATGCATATATATACCACAAACTACAGTGTGAAAACAATAGCAGGATATTTCCTATCCGTGTCGCAATGTAGCTTACTCTATAAACACACACAAACATCACACACTCACAATTTGCGAATACCACACATGCCCAGATAGATATGCTTGAGTCACCACATAGCTTTGACTGTGGAATTAATGATCTCTCTATTTAAATATGCCCTACACATCATCGGGAAAAGAAAACGTTCTTTGTCTTTAACGTGTATGTTTAAGTGATGTTTTTATGAGTTTGAATGTATGATTGTGTACAAACTATCATTTATTGTTGAAAATATCTTAGTCTCAAACAACTTTTTATGATTTTAACTAATGGGTTTAATTTGTTTGTCATTGATTACTAAGAATGGAGATTGTTATGTGATCACTAATAATAATGTAATGCCTGCAAAGCTACATGTACATGCTACATGATCTTCAAATTATTCTTCCTTGTCCGATTTTCTTAAGTTAGACCCACTAGTTAATCTAAGCTACTATTAAAAATATACAAAACCAGTTGTTCTGTGTGTTCTAAAATATAGTTTGTACCTCATGTTGTACCTCCAGTTAGGACTACCCACAACTGACACTGACCCAAGACCACAGGATGAAGAAGATACATTTTAAAGGACACACTTTAACATTCTATTTAGAGAGAAGATGGAAAAAGCCTAATGCAAATTGCAATTTGGAAACCACCCACAAGTGCACCTAAGCTGAGATTTAAAATCAATCTTGGTATCCTGGTCCAAGTCATATATAGTTGTATATAAAAACTTACTCTATGGCACTGGCTCTCAAACTAATTAGTCTACATGACCCTCTAACCAGGGAACAGCTGTAGGATAAATGATTAAACAAATGATAAACATACATTTATAGTATATTAGAGGGGAAATTAGTCATAAAATATCTTTTAATGTAAATATAGTTAGTAAATTAAAAAAAAAATCAAATATAAAATTTACCACATGAACTTCAACTTTTGGCACCTCATGGACCAGATTTGTAATACACTGTGAATATAAAATAAATTATTGTTCTACTTCTTCATTAATAATTGTTTGCGTGTTTTAAATAACAGCACATCAAAATGCTTTCAATACATGCTTGAAAATCAACTTTGTGTTTGCTTAAAACGATTGAAATATTCTCCTACAAACCCAAAGCACTTCTATTCAATCTCTGTTCAGGTGTACATGTGTGTGTAAGATTTCTGTCAAGGTTGTCTGCCTGAATACTTGCCCTTGAAGTAAATGAGCATGTTTAACCTTGTTTTAATCTGTTTCTCTACAGACATGGGCCGTTCCATGATAGCGCTCTTCATCGTGGCGTTCTTTTGCGTGTTTGTAGCGTTCTGGACTGGCGTAGCTGGATGTTGGAGGCGTTCACCTGGGAATATTACTTCCACAGCAATACTGATGTTGCTCACATGTAAGAAGACTAGCAGCCTCTTATGAGTCCAGCTCATTCCCGATTAGATTAACCGGGATAATTGATACACTACTAAGCCTAAACCATAAATCAAATCAAAGATGGGTTTTCTGCATTCTTCACTTGATAAAAGTGAAATTGGGATCATTGAAGTTTTTTTCAAATAATCATTTTTTAAGTGGTTTTATTTTTAAAATATGATTATGTGGTTTCACTTGTCTCAATATCACTGTTTTTTGATAAAGACTAAAGAAAACTGCGCTACAATGCAACACCTGGTTCGAGCTGCTACCCGTTCGGGTTATACGCACTTACGCTAATGTGTAATGGTAGGGTGATTGTGAGATGAAATGGATGACCTACAGTTTAACGTGGGATCCGAACCACGGTAGAGGCCTTGCATTCCTCACATTCACAAGTTGTGATTAATACACGTCTTGTCAGAGGTGAAGGAAGGGTTTGGCAATCAGTTAAATCTGTGCTGGGACCAGGGACTTAAAAAGTTCCCAACTTCATAACTCATCGGACATTGAAAGGATAAACCTTCTCTAATAGAGTGTATAGAAACCTTAGTTAATCAAGTTGGCTAGTAGTGCAGATGTCACTGCCTGCTAGTTTTAAGACTACTAGTAATAGCCTGATAGATACTAGTAGACTTAAGAAGGCTAGTTAATGTTTTAAGTTGATCATTATTGATAAATCCTGGAGTATTTATGAGACGAAACTTGTTAGTTCTCCTACACACATTGACGGTGAATGTCAAAACAAATATCGCTTGTAACTTAAAAAAATCCATTATTAACAACTTTAAAAATACAGTTGCCTAAAACCTTGATTCAAGACCCAATTATTACCTCCAGGAGAACCCTCTGCCCCCCTCCCCCTCCCTATAAACAGGGGGGGGGGCTCTCAATGTTGCCCTTGTCACTTATTCAAATTTTTAAAATTTCAGAATGACTAATATTGTAAAATTCACTTTATTGACAACCCCTCCCCCCTCACACACACACACATACACACACACACAAAACAAATATATTTATGCGACGCCCCTGCCTAAGTCACGTGTTGTGTTATCTGTGTGGTGAGATGCATTACTAAGTTTTAAATATTATGATTGAGTGGGATTTGAAACTGAGAACGGAAATAATAAAGTCTCATTTGGAACTAGTAGAATTTTAAAACCTACCCATCAATTTATATTTAGCAACATGAAAATATAGGGAATTAAAAAGCTGAGAAGTACTTTAATGAAGTTGGTGACCTGGTGGTCTAGGGGTGAGGAAGGTGTCAGACTTCTGTGCTGAGGGTCCGGGGTTCAATCCTCGGTTCTGGCACAGATCTATCTGATTGCCAAACCCTTCCTTCACCTCTGACAAGACGTGTATTAATCACAACTTGTGAATGTGAGGAATGCCAGGCCTCCACCGTGGTTCGGATTCCACGTTAAACTGTAGGTCCTCCATTTCATCTCACAATCACCCTACCATCACACATTAGCGTAAGTTAGTAGAACCCAAACGGGTAGTAAGACGTGGCAATAATAATAATAATAATAATAATAATAATAATAATAATAACAATAATAACAACAACAATAATAATAACAATTTAATGAAATGCTTCGTAAATTGATAGAATTGTTAAATATTTGTATTAAGTTCTTTGTATCTCTAAAATTATTCTTAATAGCACTTCTCAGTTTTATTTTTCTTTAACATGAAGAGTTCAGAAATTTGTTAAGAAAATTTAGTACCTCTTACAATAAGTCTTGAAGCTTTGAGGTAGTTTTAACCCAGTCATATAGTATTGCTCCAATTTTCATAGTAAGAGTAAAGGTCTTATCTAACAGCTGGAAATGTTACTAGATTTTCCTTCAAGTCTTCATATGTAAGGCAGTGTAATGTGCAGCTGTCACTTTTGGTGGATATCTATAAAATAACACCAGTAAGATAGTAACATTTTATTAATTTTTTTTCCATAAAATTATATGTTAATTTTTTCTAAAAGTTCCATCCTATGAACATCGAACCGTGTTACAGTGAATTAGCTTAAGAAATTTGATTCTCTGGTTTGAGTCTAGCATTCCTTTGTGTGTGTTTTAGGTCTTCTGAGTGCAGGAAGTATGGGTTTGTGGCATGGAGTTGAGTACTATGAGAAGGAAAAAGTAGTGGGGGAACAGTTCTACCAACAGTGGAACAATGTGAGTGCACAACTACCATAATCTAATATAATTGTTATGCTAGTGATCTACTTAATGGTTTTTCAATGAGCAATAGCAACATTTGGAAAGCCCTTTAAATTTTCGACTTTATGAAATGTTATATTGGAAACAATTTCAACAAATTAATACCTGCATTGGTGGGTGTGTGGCCTAAATATCGGGCTAATATAGTCTGGGTTGACTGTGACAAGGAAGTCAAGGTTCGAATTCCGGCGATGCATACCGAGGATATTTGTTCCTACATTGTTTTCCACTCTTCCTCTGAATTCTTCCTTTCTCATTCCTACCCCGTTGATGTACACATTATCCATCAGGGGGAAATCAATCATAATACAACTTCCAGGAAATAACAGCATGTAGGTCTGTCGCTAATAGTTTCTCATTCTTTACCACCGAGCAATCATTATTGTAGAGGGATCTTAACGTAAATAATCAATTAAACCAGATTTATACTTTAGGGGCAAACAGTCGTGCCATTTTCGAATTGTTACAATAAGTGGAACCATCCAAGTGTATCTTTAAAAATACTTAAACTAACGTTTACACTTGTGTTGCATGCATGTTGATCCCTATGGTAAATTCACTTTTATTTTCATTTCCCATGAGCAATTATATAAATGCGCAAGGCATTTTTTTAAATCTAAATAGGGAGGATAAAAAATTATCAAGAAGTTCTGATTTTTCCACTAAGCCATAATTTTTTTTAATGCAATGTGCACTCATTTCTCCTAGAAAAGTAGCACTCTTATCTCGACGGACTACACTGTCTCTATCTAATAATGTGCACCTTAGTGAAACCAAGCAAAGTGAGACTACCATATTTCAAGATAAACAAAGAGTGCTATGGGCTAAGTTGTGTATTAACATGATTGCCAATAACTTTTTTTAAACAATCCGTCTTATTACCTGTTCAGGCTATACACATATATACTACTATAATGATGTAGGGATGAAGAAGGAATCATTTTAGAGGTAATATACTCACATTTACATGGAAGGAGAATGGGAAACCATTTAGGGAAAACTACCCTCAGTAAACCCGGCCGGGATTTGAACCCTGTCATCAGCAGGCCAGTCTAACATGAGAGTGACACCTAAGACAATTCAGCCACTGAAGCAGTTAAATAAATAATAAGATATATATATATATTTAAATCCTTTATGTATGTGGTGCCAAACAGCTATTTTAAACTAAACTAAACATAGTAAAGAGGATAGAAGGGGGGTGCTAGTGAGCGCGAGTTTAGTGTATTGATTTTGCAGTTTTTATAGCATAAAAATTTTTTGGCCAAAATAAATCAAATATGTCTTCTATAGAAACATAGAGTTTAGTTTTCTGCACATGCTAATCTCAACAGTTCTTGAATGTCTGTCACGAGCATAGCAACATTTGGTAACAAACTTTAAATTCCAGGACACCTTTGACAGATATTCAAGAACTGTTGAGATCAGGATGTGCAGAAAACTAATCTCTATGTTTTTATAAAAGAAATATTTGATTTATTTTGGCCGAAAAATCTTTATGCTATCAAAACTTAAAAAATACTGCCCTAAATTCACGCTCACTAGCACCCCACCTTAAGAGAAGAGGCCTACAGTTTTCTGATAAGTGTGTAGGCCTTGCCCTTCTATCCTCTTATTAATGTTTAGTTTATCTATTTTTGAGTAACTAAAAAAAATCGTCATACCACACTGGTGGGCACACATTCTAAGGCATCAGGATTGCAATAAACTGGTTTGCCTGTGATGGTAGTTGGTGTTTGAATCTCATTTGGGCACACAAGGGTTGGAGGAAAGGTTCCTTGTGTGATTTATCACTATGGTTATATCATTTTCTCTTCCAGCAAATGTGGGGGGTACTCCCTATTCTTACCCTGTAGATTAAGCTGTTGATAACATTAGTGTTCATTATAATATAATTATAATAATATATTGTTTTGACATTTTCTCAGACTTTACTCATCCTCAAGTTAAAATGTTGTCTAGGTGAAGGAAGTAAAAAGGAGATGATGTAACAGTACATTTTATTTGACATTTTGGACATATTTTTATTTAATCCACCACTACAATGAATTTGAACAACTTTGATTACCAGTATCTTCAAGTATACAATGTCGATACTTACGGAGGTAAAGTTATATTGTTACAGGTTATGGTTTACATCAGGCCATAGCTACCAAAGGGCCCATCTCCTTTCTAGTTCCCTCATTGTTGTATCATGGCATGTATGTTGTATGTTGTATCCATCACAACCAACAGGCTCTGAGAGGGGTGACCACCATCTGGTACGACTGGTCATACATCCTGGCGTGGCTCAGCGTCGGCTTCTCTCTTATCTCCTCTATACTGTTCTTCAGTGGTGCCAACTGTCTCAGGGCCGAGCGAGAGGCAGACAAAGCTAAGAATGTGCAGTACATTATGCCAGGTAGCTGCACTGCCCTGCCACACTTGTGTATTGGTCGACACATTCTTGACCTGTATCAACGTGCTCGGTGGTTTAGTAAACTACATCCCTAACATAAAGAGAATCGTTATGTATGGAAAACCTGGAAAATTCAAGGCGTTTTATAAAAGAAGTTTTGTAGCAAGAGAACAATTTGTAAACTATATTTGGTTTCTATATTTAAATAAATAAACTTTAGACATTTTTTTTCGACATTAAACAATAAAAAAATGTATTTTTTCTCTGATCTGACTCTGAGAATATCTCAAATATTTGATTCAGCTTTGAGCTCAAGAAAATGGACTTGGTACATTCCTTAACATTGCTTTTGCATAACAAATAGCAATATATGTTTTGGTATATAGAGAGTAGATGGCAACATTAACTATGTTAGTGCAAAAATAATAATATGGGGAACATTGAAATATTCACACAGTTGTGAGTTTTCAACAAACAATATGTTTTGAACACTCCACTGAGCACGCAAGTACAAGTGATGTCCTTGAAATGTGGTGACTAGCTGTGATGTGAAGGTACAATGTAACATTATGCAGCCTTGGGAATGGGGGAGAGATTGTTTGGAAAAGTTCCTTGATTCAATTCTATTTGCATTATTATCTCTTTTTTTACTCCAAATAGCTCAGCTAGAAGAATTGATTGATTTTAAGATGGCTTTAATAGTGTCTTGTTAAGACTTTTCATGAATAATGCGGACCACTGGCTCATGCACTAGCTTATTTTATTTTAGTAATATGTTTAGGTAATATGCATGTTTGCATGTGTGTGTTATGGTCTTCATTATTGCACATAAAGTTCAATGAAAGATCATAAGTTTTCCAAATTAGTAAGTACATCTTAAAAATATTTATCTTTCAAAATTACTCTATAAATATTACTTCCAACATTCAATTTTATAAATAGCTGCTGTATCTTGTAGATTTGAATGGTGCATTTTGAAACTGTGAACAAGGAACTTTAACAAATCACATTTTTAAGTTAACTTAAGATTTGGATGCACGTTGAAATCGGTATAAAATATTTGGTACAACTTACTTCTAGAATCTATCTTTCTTTACCCAATACATTATAGTTTCATATACTTTATCTTTCAACAATCATTGTATACACATCAAATAATACTAAGCTACTATCCATTTTTATTTACATTTCATTAGTAAGTTACTAGCCTTTCTATGTTTGCCTGCATGTAGCTACTTTAAGAGAAACAATATTTTATCATATTTTAGTTTGTGGTTGATTACAATCATCTTGTTCTACACACCTTGAAAAAAGTGTCATTTCATACTCCTCAAATTGCTTCCCTATTTCTTAAAATATCACAATATTTTTTTTAACAACATTAATTATCCCCTCACGCAAATATGTTTTCAACTAAAATTATAAGTGGGTGTCATCTCCATAATGTGGAAGCTAACAAAATTAACGACACACTTTTTTCCTATCACTCTAGAAGTAGTGAGCGTACTGCTAAACTTTTTAAACAAAATTTTGAAATGTTCATATACATATTTACACACGTTAGTCACTAAAACAAAACTGAGTCATCTTGTTCCAATTTATTATTATTAAATATCTCTTGAATGTGCATTTATGCATGTAGCTAATGGTTAACATAATAGCCCTTTTATCCAAGGCTGTAAAATTTCTATGAACTGCATTTTACCTGCATATCGCAAACATGGCTCCTCCACCCCCTATCCCCATAACACTTTGACGACACTAAATTATTAACATAATTAACACAAGCTTTTTTTTCTCTTTGCCTACCTGCTTTATAATATAATGGAACCGCAAAGCAGGTGCTTAGGGAAAACTCCATCTTTTCTTACGATTGGTCATACATTGTGGCTTGGATCGGTGTTGGCTGGTCGCTGGTTTCGGCCATCTTGTTCTCCTCTGCGGCCATTTGCCTCCGCAGTGAACGAGAAAAGGAAGAAGCCATGAACATGCAATATTTGATGCCGGGTAAGGGCTTTTTAACATTCCTCAAAGTTAAAAGCAAAAACACTAATTACATTCTTAGTTGATTGGCTTTCTTGATTTCAGTTTAAATCCCAGATTACAATGTTTTTGTCTTAAACACTATTTACAAACTCTCAAACCTTTTTTTTAATACTACCACATAATACGAAATAATACAGTAGATCCAAATATCAACCCGCTAAAGAATTTTTAACGTTTGTGTTCATATTTGTTTATATTTTTGTTTTGTTTTTAGCTAGTTCCAACCATTTAAAGTATAGTACAACAAATTATATGCCATGTACTGTGGTACATTTGTATTTGTCTTTTTCAAATGGATTTTCATTTCTAAATGTTCTCACTTATCTGTGACACAAATATACTAAAAAGATCCTAGACAATTTCTTTTAAGTACTTCTTCTTTTTCCATTAGATATAAAATGTATGATGAATTATAAACTATTTAATAGAAAGATCTGTTTTATTGTGAAATGATACATTTTATTCTAGATAAACTGCATGGTTTAAAAAAAATAATAATCCTTCATCCATTCATATAATTTTTAAATAAAACTATGGCTAGATAAGGTTATTCTTCTTCTATGAACTATCTAGTACCTATCTAAAATAGTGTTTAGCATAACATTGTTTGAGCAATACTGATACAAAATAGTTTGAATGAGCCAGCCCTAGAAAATAATTATTTCGCAGCAGTAAGTTAAATATTTTCCTTGCAATAAGATTTAAAAAATGAAATAATGTAAAAAATCAAATTTTAAAATATGCTTAGTCCAAACTAACCTAACAAAAGAATATTCTTTCAAACACACCCTATTATAACCTTGCATGCAGCATGTTTTCCCAGGTTAATAACTTCCTGCTGCTATACGGAAAGTTGAGCTTATATGTTAAAAAATATTATTTTAATTTATACTAGTATAAGATCAAAACTAAAATTCTATCATTGCAATTGGTAGTGTTTTAATAAACTTTAGTATTGGTTTAGCTCTGAAATCACATATGTTTCATAAGTGTTATCACATTCTAGAGTGCCTTTGTTCTTTTAGTTGCTCTGAATGTCTGATCCTCTTTGTAATTTTCCTTTTGTCCTTTTTGTGTTATTTTTCTCTTTAATAAATGGTGTTGCACATTTAAAACTTCCTCCTGAAGACGTCAAATATGAAATATATTCCCTTTTTTCCCAGTGATGTCATTGCAAAAGTGTAAAATGTGAACACTGGTCATCTTTTTACATTAATGTTAGTTTAAAATGTTTTCTGAGTTCCTATTTTACTTGAAAGGTCATATTGTGTTTGTTAATAGCATTATTTCCTGTATCTTTTGGAATGTAGACTATTATACTTTAATAGGAAATAGTGATTTTTGTTATAAAGAGGTACGTTATGCCAAAGCTAGAAAATATCATTTAATATTGTTATGATAATAGAAGTTTTACAAGTTAGAGTTAGAGACATATGCTTATGTTAAACATATTCAATAATTTTGAAACATTTCAATGAGAACTATAACTAAGTATTAAAAAAGTGATAAAATTGTATATATATTATAATTAAAACTAGAGATGGGCCACTCGAATCTTCGAATCTGCCGGTTCCTGACAAGTATTCGAGGATTCAGTGTTTTACTGGATTCGATGGTCGAATCTTTCACCTCATAAACAAAGCATAATATTTTGAATTCAAAAATTACTTAGTTAGGCCTACTTGAAAAGCACAACTTAATCCAGAATTTTTATTTTGTCGGACAAAAGAGATAAGCATGAATAAAATTATTATTTAAAAAAACCTTACGTGTCTAATACCCTACCCTCTCACTTCTATGGGAAACTTGGACTCGATCGTTACAGCGCATGCTCACTTCTAAAACTTTCACCTCACGAACAATCTTGTAAATATTTTAATGAACACATTAAAACTCTTCAAAAACTGGAAATCAAAACTAGAATTACAAATAAATTCGAAATAAATAAAACAAATTGCAGCTTTTTTTAACAGAAATAAGAACATATTACACACGATACAAAGTTGGCCGCCATTACACATGAGACAATGATGTATATTATGTTTACTCACCAGAGTGATGATTAAATAAAGATACTGTTAATTATTACTACCCAACTGGTTTTAATTATCTACAACTATGCAAAGAACCCCAATTTATTGCATACAATCCTTTAAGTTAGATAATTTGTTGGTTTTCATGAAAAATAAATATTGTCAACAGTCAAACACCGATAAAACTGTTCATTTATACCTACCGGCCTACGTATTGTATATCGATTGTTTGCTTGGAATCAATTCAGGCAATCTAATCATTTAATAAGCGCTATCGAGTTTTAAGAGTCAAATAATGATTTTCTTGTGTATTGTGTTTCTCCATACAACCATACCATTATAGACATTAGCAATTACTTTACAATTTACAGCCTAAACCAAATTAATTCCAATTGTTTGTAATAGAGTAGATGGTTTGAAGCCCAACTCTTAAATTTCACAATTTTGCCCGCTACATTGACATAATAAATAATGATATAATATACCATCAAATGAAGTAGGAGGAGGTGGATGTACCCCAAAAATTACTGTAATGTTTTTTGTTGTGTTTTAACTATGAATTTTGAGGCCTTCATTTTGTGTTGGGTATGTAGGCCTTGCCCTTCTGGCGTCTACCATTATTTAATTGTTTATTAAAAAATAAAATTGCGAAACTGTTATCTGTGGATTTTATAATTCCAAGGGCCACATGTTCTTGTTGTTTAGTCAATAACACTTGGTCACCATTGATAGGGTATCTTGGAGTGTTAATCTCTTCAGAGTTTAATATTGGTGTTTTCACACATATCATTTTCATTGTAGCTTTTTAAAACATTTCTCACATTAATGTGGGTGAACTCCTTCATAAGAGTCTGTCTCACCCCATGGATAACTGTTACAGTTATAATTACAGAGGTTCATGGAATTGAATAATCACTATATATTTTGTGTGCTGTATAAATGGATTAGTATATTAAATGAAAGTTACAAGTTTGATAACATAGCGACCGGTGTACGCACAGGGTTTTACAAAAACAGGAAGTGGAACAACACAAGTCAAAGTTGCAAGTAATAGGCCTAACGCACACATAAAAAGGGGTGGAGACATTTGGAACTAATAATTCAAATATGACATGTTGTTATTCACACAATAACACCTTACTTAAACTTCGAACCAAACATTGCATCTTGGTTTTCTGTATTCTTCTTTTAAAAATAGTGAAATTCAGACCAGTGAAACTATTTCACTCGATTTAAAAAAATAAAACAAAACAGAACTATAATAATTTTAAAAATGAAAAAAATTATTTAACTAATCCCACTTTCACTGTTATCAAATAAAGGATGAAGAAAACTGCACTTTTGATGCAATTTCTGGTTTGAGCATATTGTTTTATTCAATATTCCGTGTGATGAGTCGCTAAGTTTATGTCTTCATTTCTGTTCCCTAGATTTAATTGGTTGAAACCTGTTTTTTTAAATGATCTACTTACATTACATCCATCCATTACTGTTTCCAGCCTATGGCCTGGATCAGTTTTTTATTAAAGTCATATATTTTCAACTACCAGCTTGCTAGGCCTGTCTTAGCTTCATACGCCTTATAATCTATCTTAAGCCTAGGACAGGCACAACATCCAGCCCCCGGCCATCAATTTGAAAGGGCAAACCCATATTTTCAGCAATAGATACATTTTTGGCCATGCTGGCAACTAAACCCAGGACCCATTGGCAAACACCCTACCGACAGAGCTGAGGTGTCTGACTTAATGATCTACTTAACTATTTTTATTTTCATTAGCCTTGCCATGAATGCACCTTCAATCTAGGATAATTCAAAATCGACAAAAATGAATTAGCTTAACAATTGAAAGTAGTTTTAGAGCTCTCTTACATTATTAATGTGAAATTTGATATTAATTTGAACAATTTGTTAAGTTACCAAATTATTTATAAGTGAAACTGCTGAGATAATTTTAATTAAATATCTTATACTTACCATTGAATTTAAAAAATTTATTTGTATGTACTTTATATCAAGAGGAAGCTCGAAAATGATGAGCCTACAAAACTTTCCATATCAATCCCCAGCTTTAATGAAGATCTCACTTCGAAGCTCCAAATATGAGTACTCGCAGAGCCCTACACAGCACTAATACAACATAATAATCATGAACTGTTTCCAGCCTGTGGCCGAGTTGGCTTAGTACCCTTTCACCATTCTTACTAGTTTACTCTATTCCATTCTTCTCCTCTCACTTGCACACTTGCTGTTATCTGCTCCTCCCTTTGCTTCCTTGGTCTCCCCTGTGATTGTTTCCCTCCAAACTTCAAGGCCGTCATTCTCCTTGGGATGATTTCCTTATGTGTCTGTGCCATCTTACCCTCTCTCAGGTTACCCCTCTAACCCAACTCATTCTCACACATCTTCATTTATAATCCTGTTTTTTTCTGCTGACATCTTACAGGCTCCTTAAAAACTTCATTCTAATTGCCTGGACAATTTCCAGGTGTCTCTTACATCCAATGTTAAGTTTTCTGCTGCACACTTAACTATAGGTAAAAAGTATGGCCTTTACAGCACTTAATTACACTTCAGAGCTACCTCTTTTTTCCATAGCAGGTTTCTTATGCACTTGTCCCCGGTGGTCCTCTTTTCCTTCAATCTTCTCTGCTACTGCACTTCGCCTCAAGCACCCTACCAAGACTTTACACAATAATACATGAATTGAACTAAGGGAAACCTTACTTCACTCTTGTAGGCACATAATAACAGTCATGGGACAAATACAATATGGATTTTAATCATTTAACATTAAAAAGAGGAACACAGTCCACGCTTAACACTGCTGATACTGGACAGCGATAAAACAGCTGCATCTAATAGAAAACATGGCTACTACTATATAATCCCTCAACCAAGGTTTTGTGTTTTTAGAACATTTCAGGAGGAATTGAAAAAATGTGCAAAACAACCCTAAAAAGAAAGAAACCAAATAATAAAATGGGTCAGAAAGAAAATTGGTTAAAAAGTGATAGGTATTGTAATAGGAGCATATGAAAGAACTGATACATATAACTAAATAAAATGTAACAGATTTGATTGTATTGTAAATAACTAAGGAAAACCTCTTCATACTCCCAGGTACATAATTAATATTAATAAATGAATGTATATTTGTTTAGTATACCCTCAGAAACAGCAGTATGCCTACACAGCAAGCTATCCTGCCCCAGCTGCGGCATATCCTGGGCCATACTACCATGGTTCTCAGTATGGTCCATACAACTATTAGTTTCATCTAGTAGTGACAACGAGAACTAAAAGTCTACATAATCAGAGGTGCTGGACCTTGAACTTAACATTGGGTGTTCGAAACAACAACCATGACAAACAGATTAGCTCAATTTATGGAACAAGCAGCATCCAAATAAGAAGGTTCTATTTTCTTGATCTTTAACAGACATGTTTTATTTATATAATCCTAAAGAGGTAAAATAATACTACTGCAAACAAGGTATGTTTCCCTTTACTATGATCTGTTTTCTGTTTAGTTATACATTTATTTGAACTAATTATTTTGTTTAGTATATATTTTTTTATTATTTGTATAGTCAGTGTTCACAATTGAAAGTTGAACTACTATGTAGTTTTTAATATATCCAGCATCAATAACATTTCTTAGCAGTTTATAAAACAACTCTGACTCAAAATATATTAATTTTCATTACAATCAAAAATATGTTGAATTAATCAATGGAAATATTATATTTAATCATATCAATAAAATTAATTAGTTTTAATCTAAACATGTAAGATATAATAATCATTTGATCATATGCTTATAAAGGGCTTACATGACACATGGAAGCCAGGTAAATTTTTAAGTCACTTAATTTCAAATATTTTTACAATAATTCTTAATATCTTGCCTTTAATAATTGTGTCAAGAATGTAATAGTAAAAAAACAAAAATTATTAGGTTTTTTGTGTGTATAGCTTTGCATATAAAATACTGGGAAAATGCATATTTTATGGTCTGAAAAATCTTGAAAAGTCGGGAAATTTCAAAACTATTAACTTTGCTAATATTACTTTACAAAATTAAACCAATCAAATTAATGAATGTCACACATTCATATAACATCACAACTTTAAACAAAGGTTTTATAATAATTGTGCAAAAATATGAGCAGATCTGTTATATACTCCTTCATTATATATATTTAAGGAAAACCTCTTTTCGCTTTTTGAGGTATTTTGTTACATTTGGAAAAATATAGAGCAAAGGTGGATAGAAACATATAAAAAGGACAAACAAAATATGTCTTTCACAATGAAAAGAAGAACACAGTTCACACTTTACAGTGCTGCCACTACACAAAGAGGTAATGGCTGCCTTTTGAAGAAGCAGTAGATTTATTTTATTCAAGAGAGCCATTACCTCTTTGTGTAGTGGCAGCACTGTGAAGTGTGAACTGTGTTCTTCTTTTCATTGTGAAAGACATATTGTGTTGTTCCCTTATACATGTTTTATATCAACCTTTCCTCTACCTTCTTCCAAATATAACAAAGTATTCCTTCATTGGGGATGGGTTTTTTTATTAAAAGCTAAAAAAAAAGTATTTAATTTGTATATTTGATGATAGTTTAAGGGCTATCTAGTTCTGAAGCACAAATTGACACTCAACAAAAATAATGGTTTAGTTAATTAATGATAATTCTTTAAATGTTTTGACTTAGGAAATATACATTTAAGTTTTATCTATAAACATATTTAGATACATCTTCCTGTGCTAAACTTAATTTATTTAACACAGTATCACATTGTAATTATTTTTATACTGTGAAACCTTGTAAACCAAAGCCCTTCCTTTGCCTCTGCCCGCACCCCCAAAAAGTTATTTAGCATAATATTGTTAGTAGTAATCCTTTTCTTAAGGAAGAAGCTATTTTCTTCTGAAACACGCACAACTTAAAGTTTGTTTGCTCTAAAAATACAACAATGAAACAATCCATATTAGAGTGTTTAGTATGTGTCCAATTTCTGTAAATTTACACCAGCCCTGCTGGGGATATTATTCTTAAAATAATCATAGTAGTACTATTTGTTTGTTTTTTCCTTGACCTTTTTAAATGATGAATATATTTTGATTTTTCTGTGACGGTTCATTAGATGTATTTGAATGATTGTGGTGAGGACTTAATCAAGTTCTCATGGGCATTTATATTATGAATGTGGGTACTTTTAAGAGTTAAAATAAACATTTAATAAACAGTTTATATAGGAACCCATGCACATTCACAATTTAGATTATTATTTTAGGTTAACCAGGTGCACAGTAAAAATACACGGTTCTTTTATTTTTACATTAAAATTGAATGCTGGAAAGTTTTTTTATAATTTGAAAATTTTCTTGATGTATAGCTAAAAATATACTTTTCACACAAAACTTGTTTATAGTGATAGTCATAGGCAGAAAGAAGAATCAGTTCTTGTTGTGGTTGATGATTTAGTTATTTTACATTTCTACCCTGTTACCACTAATTTGAAACTTGTATCATTACCAACGTACTCTAATTGTATTTAAAATATATTTGATTAAATACTATGCCTGGGATTTTTACAAGTACAAAACTAGTATTCACAAAGTTAGTTCACTGGTATATCTATTGACTGGAGACAATATTTCGACCATAGGCATTAAAGCTAAGGTGAGGAGCTTCCCCACCCCCAGCCTTATTGGCCTCTGGATAGTGGGCTCCAAGATGGTCTTGTAACCAGGCCGCAGACAAGGTTCACACCAGACCCACAGTCGCTAGGTTAAGAGAGAACCTGAGTCCTTCAACACAGGGATCATGGTGCAGTCACTCTCTAAACAGCTTCCACTCCCCTTCCCATAAACCAACCCCCTAAATAAGCCAACTCATACTTCAAACTACAAAGAAAACATAGAATACAGAGGTCCTTTTTTTTGTTCATGTGAATGTTTGCAAATTATCTAGTTGTAATCAACTAGTTACTCTGAAAATGTTTGTTCATTGTAAGGGTGTGAATTGGGAAGTGAGGGGGGAGGGGGGTTAGAAGGGCAGAATTGCTGGTAATTATTGTGTTCTGACCAGCACCCCTTTACAAGAAACATTTTGAAAGTGAGTTGTTTCACTTGGAAGTGCTGTTAGTACTGAGAACTAAAACTAGCGCTCCCCACTGTTGATGGACTGAGGTGTCTGGGTGTATATCTTGTCTGTGACCCAGGTTAATACATCACTCATTAACTTTAGACTTAAGTTTCTAAAGGATGTGTGAAACTGCTACTAAAAGCTATCAGATAAGTAGCAACGATGACGCTTGGTCTGATTTTGTTCTGCCTAATCCTATAGGGTTTGTGTTTATACACACTATTGAAATTAATACTTGTTTCGGCCTAAACATGCTAAGTCAAAGGTTCCTGGTTTGATTCCTAAGTTTAAATATTTCTGAACCTAATCAGATATTTGATTTATGTTTGTTAATGAAAAATGTGTTTGAAACGTACATAATACTAACACTTTTGATGAAATTTACTACTTTTGATTTAAAATGTTTCAGAAAATGACAGCATTATTACCTTTAATAATAGTCATTACTCACTAGCCATTGTAAAATGTTCACCTAGTTTGTTCACAAAGGCAGCAGTTATAAATATTGTACAGTTGACTAGATTTATAGTTATATTTCCATTTATAGAAGTAGTTTATTTATTAGTTTTAAGTTATTTTATTAAATTTGTAAAAATAAGTTTATCAACTATTATGAAATTAATAATTTAATATACTCAAATGTTAGTATTATGTCTTGTATATTGATAAATGTTTTGAAACTTAATAATGCAATTTTGTGAAAGACTTCATTATTTAGATTTTGTTGATATGTGGGAGGATATTTAGTTAATAGTTAGGGCAACCATTTTGAGATAAATGTATTTTGCACTTTAGTTCTAAATGGTCTTTTCAGAAATGTGATTGGATCAATATGGCTACGCCTGTTATCATTTTGGAATGTGGTTTTAATATTTATATATGGCTATTAATTTGTTGTTACCTAGTTACTTTTTTTTACTTGGTGCATCATTTTAAAAAGTTGGCACTGAATTTGAAATATTATTATATAGATTTTTTCAAGTTTATATAATGTGTTTGTTATGTTTTAAAATTGCTACAGTGTGTGTGTCCAGAGCAAGTTTACTAATGCAAATTAAATGTATCTGATTGAAGTGGTCACATTTCAGAAATTGGTCATGGCTGCATCCAAAATAAACACTCGTAAATAAAATTGCCATTTGGGTAAATATTTTATCAGGTGATGTGTTCAAAATTTAAGACATGTAATATGTTTGATATTTTTTTAAAGATTTTAAAGAAAATGTAATAATTTTATAATTCTTTAGTATTGTGTACAGAGCAATAATTAAATTACCTTTTTTACTCAAACATTTCTTAGTCAATTACTATTTTTACTACTACACTTACATATGATAAATGAACCTAGTTGCTGGCAAGTATAGACTTACAACTTTTTAGTTCAGGCTTGGTAATTAAAATCATGGTTGGCGATGAAGGAAAAACATATATTGTTGCTTTAGTCATTAGGGTTTTGGGAAGTCCACTTTTTCCATTTGAAGCAAAGACAAATCTAATAATATGAGATATTCCCGAAGCTGGGTCAAAGTTTGACTATTTAAAGAAAATGTTTACTGTTGGATAAAAATATGCATAACTTTAAAAATTTAGGTATAAAATATAATTTATGTAATACTATATTTCAAACACAATAAATCTCATCTTAGAATTATAAATTAAGTTTTTTCACAAAGTGTAATTTAATTTTTTTCATACAAACATTAATTTGTGATGGAAATAACTGGAGGGGGGAAAAAATGTGTGTTTGAACTTTGAATTTTTTTTTTGGTGAAACATCATATTTGTCGAATCCAGTATTTTACTTTCGAATCATAGTCGAAGCAAACAAATATTCAAAGAGAAGTCTGAAGTTTTCAAAGCTTCACACACCTCTTTTAGTCATAAGTTTTTATGTTCTGCCTGACTTTAACTATGAAGTCATTGCATTTTGAATAGATAACCAAGAATAAGTACCTTAGCTTTGCATTGGGTGTTTATGGGTAGTGAGCACAGCCATTTTATTACAAGCTAAGTCTTCACTCATCTTATTAGGCACGTTTTAGCCTCTACTGGTTGAGGCCTACTGATGTTGGTCAGTTTAATATTTTTACCACTGACATTGTTTTCATACTTGTCTAAGTCATTTGATGATTATTTGTTTATTTAATTAATGGAATTGAATATTCATATTTCAGTTCTTATAAACAGGCTGTCATTTATAAAATCATGTCTAAAACTCACCACTTGACATTAATGTAGATCGATCCTTGCTTTGCACCAACATCGCTTCACTTGTGGAAAACTAATCATTTACTGATGTAAAAGCACTTTAGAAAAACCACACTCACCTCACTTTTGTCAATAAACTAGACCATAAAAGGTTGATGCTAAAGCCCATTTGCTTCCCTCTGTGGGGCATATTCTTACTCAGATAAAAAGCTAAAAGGGATATACCTCATTTGTTAACAGATTGTTTAGGTATAACTTTCTTTATTTTAAAATAAAGGCTAAACTTTTTATTGGGAAGTGAGACTAGATCATCATTAACTGTTTCAAGGATCCGCCTCGGTGGTGTAGTTGGCTAACGCGCTAGTTTTGTGTTGAGCTCAACTGCCGAGGACGGGGAGATCGAGGTTTGAATCTCGGTCAGGTGAACTGGGGGTGGTTTTTCCTGAATGGTTTTCCACTCTTCCTCCACGCAAATGTGGGTTCACATCCTCTAAATTCAACCTTTCCAATTCCTAACCCATTAGCTTAATTAGTACTTAAGCATATAACCCGAATGGGTAGTAATACGCAATGCTAAATTAAATTAAAATCTGTTTAAAGCCTGGGGCTGGGTCATGTTAGTAAATTGCCTCCAACTTACTTTTTCCTTCCACGACTATTCCATTATTTTCTTCTCATTTACACACTTGCTGTTATCTGCTCCTCCCATCTCGTAGTTGGTCTCTTGTGCTGTCTTTTCCCTACATATTTTATATCTCATTAATAAATAATCCTATTGAAATCTTTGTTTTAACAATATTTATAATTTATTATTATATTTAGAGATAGGACACTCAAATCTTTGATTCCTAGAATCCCTCAAAGCCTATTGTATTCGAGATTCTTAAAAACCTCTAAAAAAAAAGTATCTCGAATACAAATTATGAAAACCTTGACTTAAAATAAAATTTTCAAACAATTGGTAAAAAAGAATCATATAGTTTTGAAGAGTAAAAAAAATAGTGTATTAATATAGTTAATTTACCGTACTCAAAAAAGTGTTATCTTTATTTGTTTATAACATAATAGGTGTGACAAAAAAAATTGTCATTGGCCTTAAACAATTTTTTTTTAATTTAAAATATTTTCTCTTTAAATAGAACCGTACATATTTAAAGATTTAAGGATTCAAATTTGAATTCGAGATTCGAAAGAAAATTTAAGATTCAGATTTGAGAAATAAAAGGATTTGATCCTTCTCTAATTATGTTGTTATTAATTTTAATATAAGAAAGATCAGGGTTCCATCTAAATATATAGAGAATACCCTCATAACCTGCATTGGTGGGAATGCTGACTAAATGCCAAATGTCGGGCACATCTAGTCTGGTTTGCCGATAATGGGGAGGTAGGGGTTTGAATTCTGGCTGGGTGTACTAATGGCATTTTTCGCTAAACAACTTTCTGCTTAATCACAACTTGTGAATGTGAGGAATGCCAAGCCTCCATCATGGTTCGGATTCAACGTTAAACTGTAGGTCCTCCATTTCATCTCACAATCACCCTACCATTCCACATTAGTGTAAGTGCGTATAACCCGAACGTGTAGTAAGACGCGGTGCTAATAATAATAATAATAATAACTTTCTGCTATTCCGTGCGAATGTATCCACATTTTATTTCACTTTTATCTTCATCTGTACTCTAATAGGGGAATTACATTAAACTATGATTGGGTGGGTAGGAAGTGAAGAAATGAATTTACCCTCTTATAATAATATATGTTAAAAAAATTAAAACTAGCTATAGTCATACACACCAACTTAAAGAAAAAAACGCTTTTCTTGCATATATATATATATACTTTAAAAAAGTGCTATAAAATACAAAAGGACATTCACAAGAAATATTTAAACAGAAATGAGACAATGGCACCCATTAACAAAAAAGAATACAATCTTAACTAGTACTTCAACTCTTTTTATTTTAACTCCCCCATCAATGTTCTCTGCTATCTTCTCCTTGATTAAACTCTTGTTTAGAAACCAAGTGCTGTTCCAATTTTGAACATGTGGCAAGCTCGTTGAAGTAATTGCGCCAACACACCCAACACATCTTTAGTACATTGTACCACAGCAAAAACTCTTCCACTAAAAACAAACCATCAGGATTTACATTTAGGAAAGGCTTCCAGATCTTGAGATCTTGATTCACACAATGGCTGTGTGAATCAAAAACGTCTCAACACAAGTTGAACCAAAACCAACAACTGAAATTAAGTTATTTCTATGATAAAGGACTCAAGAATAAATTGCTAATTATTGAAATTTATAAATATGTTTTGGTTTATAAAGGTTCTTATTGATTCCTGAATGTTATGACTTTTATAATCAATTGGCATACAACAGAAAATAAAAAAAAGGTACCCAAATAATAATTATAATAATTTCACTTTTTTCTGCCTTTTCTTTGACTTAATTATTATAGTTTGAAATATTATAGGTTTTCTTCCATCGTTTTTTTTTTTCGCAAGACATATTTTTCTTCTTGGGGAATTAGAAAATTGTCAGTGAGCAGTCAGTAATAAGGTCAGATTCTTGAGGAATAATAATTATGTCCATGTTTTATAGTGTTCTCTCATTTTGCTCAATAGGCTAATAAATTATTAACATTTCAAATTAAAACTATTTGAATTGAAAGTGAGAATATTGCATTGCCATAACATTATTTTAATACAATATTAGTGAAGCCTAAAATAATCCCTATGGACTTATATATATATTTGGCAGACGAAGTATATAATTTATTTCAATTTTTAAGGTAAATCAACCCTAAACTTGTACACTATTTCTTTATACTTCTGTCATATCAATTGGGTGGTTTGCCTCCATCAAACTAGCACTATATAATGTAGTATAATTGAGGTTTTTTCACTTGAAAATACACATAGAAAAGAGTTTCATCAGATACCTATATTGAAAATATATTAAAACAAAACATGTTCTTTAAATAAGAATGGCACTCATTTTTATAAATAGTAAATTAGAAATAACCAAACATGATATAAAAATAAAAACACTCTCATAAAAATGTAATGGAAAAATAATTAAGACGGTTTCAACACTAATGTCTCTAAGACATTAAAATCACACTAACAATTACAAAAAAAATTTAATAAAAGTGACTTTTAATGCACTAAAATCTCCCCAAAATAAGCCTTTGTAATTTTAGTTACCCTATAAGAAAACATAAGAATCACAAGCACTTAGAAATTTGAATTGTTTCATATTTCATTTATTCCTTAATTTAATATTAGCACACATGATCATTCTGTTCCAATTTTGTTCCTCTATGCACAGTTGCATATGTACAATTACACATGCACCTTTTATGTGCTCTCACTGGAAATTTATCTTACTATGAAATTTATTTCAATTCAATTTTTAATGCTTGTAAAAGTTTATGTCCATAGTCTAAAATGAAAAATAATATGGTTAAAATAATATTTTTAGTAGACAATATTAAATACTAAATGCTTTTTAAAATTTAAATGTGATAAGTTTGGTAAAATATTTATTGCCATGTTAATCAACGTTGATTTCTAAATAGTTACTAATGCTAGTTTTGTTGATGAACCAGTTTTAAATACCTAACTCAAGTCAGAAAACAATCATTAGGTTTTCTCAATGTTAAATTAATTTGTACTGAAACTTTAATTTTAGAAAAAGACCATGTATTTTATTTAGTTTTTATTTATTTGGGGTATTTAACGTGCACCTTTTGAACCAACTGGTTATTAGCACACTAGAATTTCTATTAGCTAGAGGGAAAAGGCCAATACATTTTTCCATGAAAGGAATTTTTGCATATCTCCCATAGTTATTTTACATGCTAAATCAACAGCTTTACTTCCTCTTAGAAGGAAGTTTTGTTACGGATTTTTATTGCTCAAGAAACCTTGGCTGGGTTTGAACCCACAAACATCAGATGCTGAATAGTATAAATAATGATTATTTAAGTATTTAGTGAGCTATTTAGCTATTTTTATTTTAATTGCCTTGTCATGGCAATACAACTTCAATCGAGGATAATTTAAAATGGACAAAAATATTAACTTAGCTTACCGGTCTAACGGTCGTTTTAGAACTCTAAAGTCATTAATGTGAAATTTGATATCAATTTTAACCATTTGTTAGGTTACCGAGTGATTTATAAGGGAAACTGCTGATGCAATCTATATTAAATAACCTATACTTACCATTGCATTTAAAAAATTGATTTGTGTGTACATCAAGAGGAAGCTTGAAAATGCCAAGCCTACAAAACTTTCACTTTCAATCTAAAGCTTTAATGTTGAGCTCGGCTCGAAACAATAAATCTGAGTACTTGCAGAGCCCTACTAAGATCCAATTAATTCATCTAATTCCTTCACTGTATTTAACTTTAGTTTTTTGCTAGTCGCTATACCAATAATGCTGATATACTATAAATAATTAAGACAGTAAAAAATATCGGTATGACACGAGTTGTTGTGGACAAAGCATGATACATAGCTTACATTTATTGTATATTCATTTCCAACTTTTACTGCTCTGCAGCAGCCAGTTTTTACAAATTCGTCTGTCCTTAGTTCTATTTAAATGACCGTAAATTCACTAAAGTGAGAGCTGGCTGTACTGACAAATAATAGTATTAACAGTATTTAGGTTTCGTTCCTTTGTTGTTTTGTTGGTAATAATTCATTGGTGAAGAATCCACAATAATGCAGGTGGGAAGATTGGCGCGACTCACCTAGCAGGAAGACCCACAGCACAAAGAGCAGTACCGCTGGGAAGCCCTCTTTGGGCAGCAGCATGTACCCAAGTCCCAGCACAGAGGGTCCTTGGTTCAGTAACATTCCCTTAACAGTGAGCAGTAACCACGGCAGAAACAAGTATGGGATACTCTAGGAGAGAGAAGGAAATTATGTCAGTTATTTAACTGTCGTGACATATGTTGGTTGATACACCAAACACCCCAATAATAATAATGATAGTAACAATAAAAATTAATAATACTTTTAAGATATTGCTAATCCACAAATAGCAATATCAAAATATTGTGTAGGCCTACCCTTGATGCTTATTTATAAAAAATATGTGATGCCCAAATCCTTGATTCCTCAAATCCCTCAAGTGCAATATTATTTGAGAGATCAAGATTATAAAAATTTAAATAAATTATCTTTAATACAATTATGATTACCTTCACTTTAAATAACATTATTATGCAAGATGGTTGGTAAAAGGATTTATATAGACTTGTGAAATTGGGAGAGTAACAAAATCACAAAAAAAAAAAAAGAACAATAAAATTGTATCATTAGAATTTATTTACCAAAAAAAGTTCTCTTTTTTGTTTATGATGTAGTAGACATGTCAAACAAAATAACATTTGTCAGTGGCACCAAGTATAGCACAATTTTATTCAAACTAAATTTTGATTATTTTCACCTAATTAAAATTGTACATTTATAAAGATTTCAGAAATATAGAATTCGGCCCATCTCTAACCTATAAGTTTAATTTACTCGCATTGGTGGTTGCATGGTCTGACACGTCACTATTGTGTTAGAGGGGATTTCCGGTGATGAGGATATTGAGGTTTGAATCCCAGTGGATACACTAAGGGTGCCTTTTCACTCTCCCTTCACCCAAACATGGGTATATTTCCTCTAAACTTCTATGTTCTTCAACCCTTTTACAGTAGCATAATTAATGTTTGTGTATAACCCAAACAGGTACTAAATCATAATGAAAAAGTAAATTTTCATTCTAAAATTTACTTTCTAAACATAAGACTTATTCAACAAGAATATTTATTATTTTTAATAGTTGACATCCACTTTACCAACATAATGTTAACAGCACATAACACTCACACTGATAGCAGGGCGGTCAAAGCTGTTCTCCATTTTAAAATATAATTCTGCTAAATCTCCTCCGAAGCTAGCCTCTCTAGTCCCTTTATATTGCATTATAAAGTAATAAGTAGACATTTTTTGAGCATACCAATAAATAAATATCAAACTCTTGTACAAGATTAACTTTTACACAAATATTGAATTATTTTAGGCTCCCCTGAAATGTTACCAAGTTCTTTCAGGCATTTAGTTAGCCTTGCTGAGTACCTTTACATCTGCGACAATGACAAGAAGAGCGGACAGCATCCCTCCGACCAGGTCCATGGACTTGACAGTTATCCGGAACCCTGCAGGTGGGACACAAATACACTCCATTTACTCTGAAATGTAGCAGTCTTAACTTGATGGAATAATGACCTTAGCAAAAAAGGTACAGCATAGTGGAACCATGCAACATAAGTTTGCTACCTTATAGGTGTACATAATTATACATTACTTGTAGTGGTGTAGGTTTGAATTGAGTTTAATTAAATATATCTAGTTTCAGCAGAGCAAGAGTAATATAAAACAATTATACCCAATATAATTATTTCAAATTTGATTATTATAATAGAGCCATACATAAACCATAAACTCAAACAAATATTTTAAAGCATGATTATTTTTTAATGATAAAAGTCATGATAATACAAATAAATATTTTTAACTAAATTTAAACCAGCTTCGATGGTTGAACAGTCTCTAAGGCATCACTCTCACTAGAGATTGCACTGCTGATGAGAGGGAGATTGGGGTTTGAATCTTGGTCAGTTGTATTGAGGCTGGTTTTTCCTAAATTATTTTCCACTCTTCTTGATCATCAGTTGAGTTAGGGTAACATAAAACACTTTTTTTTTCTGTTGGTGGTACTGAAAAATTAAGGTGTGTCTTACAATCGATGGCATCTTAGAATCCAAGAAATAACGTAGTCATACTTTTTCAAGCACTTGACACATGGTAAGACTAGAGGTTCACGAAGAAGCTGAAAGGGCTGGTGCTCAGCCTATCTCCTACCTGAGCCCACCTCTTCACTTTATTTATTCCTATTATCCCAAAACTTATCAACTATCATTTAAAATTCAAACATGGAAAAAACTAGTATAAATAGTGTTATTTCTTATTAGGAATATTTTACTAATGTGCACTTTTTGGTTTAACTATTTATATCAGCACATGACTAACAAATTAACTTACCCCTAGTTCTATTGTTGTTAAATCTAAACAAAGGAAAAGATTGTCGTATTAAATAGACATTGAAAGGAGGATATAAGGATAGGGGCAAGGTGTACACACTCACAAAATAAATGTAGACTCAAAAGTAAACAATTTAAACATCACGGTAATTTTTGGAGCACGTCAGGCCCTTCCTTCATCAGAAGAGAGAATAACACAAGAACACTCTTTGCATAGGTGTCGCTAGCTCTATTTATTGAGGGGGACGGATTTAACCAAGTCCGTACCCAGTTTTTTTGGATGGAGGAGGGGGGGTACTCGCAGTGGCTAGTGGTAACGTCCCCAAATTGAGTTCTCAAAGTTTTTACATTAAATATTTTATGAAGCATTTTAAAGTTTTTTTAACAAATAATTCACCTTTTAGCTATTAGAAAATTGAATAGACTCAAATAAGCCACAAGCCTAGACATAAACAAGAAAAAATAAATGTTATTAATAATACTTAGCACCGCATATTACTACCCATTTCATACTTTTGAAAGAGGGTAGAGGGGTGAAACCACCTTTCCTTTCTTTTGGCCCCGGAAATAAACAAATTTCCCTTCACATTAAAGAAAAAAAATTTTTTTTACCAACTTATTAACAAATATGTGATATGATAACTTATTTTGCTATTGTATTAATCACACAGATAAATTACCTTAATCATTAATGCATTGAGCCAAACATAGATCTTCTTTGTTCATTCATAAAACACCTCACACTTTCTTTTATATCGATGCTATCCAATACGTCTTTGTGTATATAACAAATTGCAACGTGATTTAGTCGAGTTTGTGTCACACTTGATCTTAAGAAGGAGCTTTACAATTGAAGGGGCAGCCCGCAACCCGCATTTCACCCATTTACCCAAAGGTTATTCTTATTATGATGATATCTCAACTCTCATGAATGATAATAAAATATTTATTGTGTCAAATTTAAGGTATCAATATGTCAAACGATTATGCCAGACCCAAAATTGAATAAAACTATGGAATAATTAGATAAAAAATTAGATAGAAATTAATAAATGTGTTTGAGCTTCAAACTAGTAACTGAGAAGGAAATTTAATTTTTTAACTAGGCATTAATAATCACAACTAGTTTACGCTCACAACAGTATGATTATAATTGGGTGTTTATATATGAAAAAACTGAATAAACCCAAAAAAAAAAATTTTCATCCTTTTTCGATTTAATATTACATTGGAGATAGGTTGCTTTACCTCCATTCTATTCTTGTCAAAACCCCATTAAGTACGCTTAGTTGGTTACAGAAGGGTAGAAGGGGGAGGGCTCGGTTATCTTTCAATACTCTTTTAAGACCTGAAAAGTTTCTAACAAGCCAGCACCGACACAAAGTTCGTCAGGTGCTAGTGCTGTATTGGTTGGAATGGGTGTTTTACAGTAGCACTATAATTTGTTTCAAATTTTTTTCAAAATGGTGAAAAAGAATGAGAGAAAGCATCCTTCTGATCACAATCTTAATGGATATGAATTAACATTAGAAAACCTTACCCCAGAACATCAACAAAACAAGAATATAAAATTTGGAATTGCTGGCAGAAGAGTTGTAGAACTCTCTTACTTTTTAAAAGTGCTTCAGTAAAATGACAGAACATGGACCACTGAGCTGCAAATTAGAAAATATGGAACTGACCAAAGAATCAAGGTGTGGACTGCGAAGCTGTCTTCATTTTAAGTGCAACGTTTGTGGAGTAGAGCAAAACATATTTACAGAGGATCCATGTGATAAATCAAGAATGGAAATCAATTCTTCAGCTTTGTCAGGCGTGCTAATTGTTGGAGGTGGTATTGCTCATCTAGAAGAGATTACTGTCAGCCATGAACATGTCATGTATGAGCAGTCGAACCTACAGTAAGTATCACAACATTATTTGTGATGGTTTATTTGCGACATCCATGGAAGAGATGAAGATGGCTGCTCAGGAAGAATCAAGACTTGCTGTACAACAAGGAGCAGTTGACGTGGATGGGGTTCCATTAATAACAGTGGTGGGTGATGGTAGCTGGGCTAAGTGTTCTTATCGTTCCAACTTTAGTTCACTTTCTGGCGTGGTAAGTTTTATTATCAACACTTGATTTCTCATTTACAAGCCATACTACTGATTTATTTTGTTAGTTCCATAGTTTAACGCACAATGGTATGGATTTCCAACGTTAAATTGTTCAGAAAAATAAATCTAACTGGTGTAATGGTGATGGAGAAGCTGGGTTTGGATTCCTGGGCAGATTTACCAAGCGTGTTTTCCCTAAATTATTTCCATTCTCCTTTCATGTGGGTAATTTTCCTATAATATTTACCTTCCTTATCCCTGTCCTATCATCCTATCAGTGTCAATATGCAGATAAACCCGAAAGGACAGTAAGATGTGGAGAGAAAAGGGGGGTGAACCACAACATAATCATGTTAACGTTGATAATGAAAACTGTTTGTGATTAAGATAACCTTTGTAAATTGCATTTTTATAATAAGCTATTAAATGGATTATATTTTTAATAAAACATTGATAGCATTTAAATGAGAGTCAATATAAATCCGAAGAGTTTTTAAACACACAATCTTTTATAACCACCATAAATTATAAAAATGTTTGGAAATCATATTATTACAAAAGTAAAACTACTTGTATGTAAAATTATAGACCCTAAGTAAAAAATCACTAAAACTATTTCACTTGTACATTAAAGATATTTATTTTATTTTATTTGTCCAATATTACGCTAAGCTTAGGCAATAGTGAGGATTAATATCAAAGATATGTGAGGAGGGAAGCTAAGAGAAAATACACAAGCAAATTGTTTTTAAGAAAATTAAAAACAATTACGAATGGCCCTTAAAATTCACACCACTGCTTGCTTGGTAAAAAGTGTCAGTCCCGTCTTGGCTGGTTTGCCGGTGAAGGAGAGGATGGGTTTTGAATCCCAATGGTTGTACTGAGGTAGCTAGTCATAAATGATTTCCCACTCTTCCTCTACACAAATTCAAGTACACTTTCTCTAAATTCTATCTTTCTCATCCCTATTCTATTAGTGTACATTTGTGAGTATTCCGAAATGGTAGTGCATTGTTTGTAAGTAATATCTGCCCCAACTGAACATTATTGAGGGTCAAACCAAGGCATATTTCTTTCTAGGAGTGGAAACACAAGAAACAATCCTACAGGTCTATAAAAATTTTAAAATACCTAGCATTCTAATCTATGCCATCTAGTAATTCCTTGACATTTGGATATTTCCATTTTAAAAAACCCAACTTAAATGACGTTATTTAAAAATAACATTTAAAACTGTCTTAAAGTGAACTTGAACATATTAGGCTTTAAAATTTAATAATAATATGTTACATAAAGTTTGTGTTTTTTATTTAAGTTGATTAGGCAATGTAGTTTTTACCCGATATGCACCCAACTACTCTTTATATTTATTTTATTTATTAACACCGGCTATGTCTACCCGATTGGGTTGTACGCATATGTACTAATTACTCTGATGGGTCAAGGATGAGGATGGTTATTATTTGAGGAAGTGTACCCACATTTTCGTAGAGAACCATTTAGGAAATACTATTTATATTTATCTGTTTCTTTACACAAATGGGATGGTTATAATTTAGGAAAGGTAGGATTCAAAGGAAGGGTACTCGCATTTGAAAGGAGGGAGAGTGTGTGGGATACAATGTCAGATACCCACACTTGCTAAATTAGACTAGGATTCGAGTATTGACATTCCTGATACAGTCGACTCAACATAGGAAGAGTGGTAAATGACAGCTATCAGTATCTTTTAATTAAGTAATTCCAAGGTAAATATTAATTGAAAGCATTTAATAAAACTATTTTATCATAAATTACTAAGCAAATAATAAATATTTACACATAGGTTAGTTAATATGAGTGACTTTCAATCAATGTTGCAGTAAAAAAAACTTCTGCTAGATGTCAGTTACCACCACTCACTCCTATGGTGAAAAGACTGCTGTACCTCTGGGCTATATCTCAGGCAAGACGGACCCGACACCTTTGTCCTCCTGATCATTAGTATACTTTGACTGTGTACAATGTATGTTCCAAGTCTGAGGTATTTCGTAACCGGTGTATAATCCATAATGTGAATTCTATTATATTACATTTTAGCAAATCTTTTATAATCCAAAATGATTTTTAGTTAGTATGATTAATAGTAATAATCATTCATATCTGTTTTTAAATCAATCATTACATGGACTCAGAAAATAATATTTCAATACCAAGGATCGTAATTAATATGAAATTAGTTAAAAAATATATCGGATTCAACCTCAGATAAAATAATGAAAAAAATAATTATTTATTCTTAATTTAAAATATTAGATATGCTAATATTTTAACTGGAAAAATCATATGCTCTAATGAAAATGGTGGCCAAAGTTTAAAAAATTCAAGATCCACAACTTCTCAATTTATATTAATAAATAACATAACTTTAAAAAAAAAAGTTTAATTTTTTTATTGGTTTTGGTTGTAGTATGAAATTCCCAATGTACACTAAAGCACTCCACACAAGTGTCATGCACCGAGCTTTGTAGGAATTATTGATTGAGAGGCAATTTTTCCTATCAAAAATTCTACTATATAGTGGTATGTAGTAATAAAAAAGGCCTTCTAGATGTCATTCCTCTAAAAATCAGTGGATAGTAGAGTCAAGTTTTCATAGGAAGGCACTATAAAAATAAATAGATCTACTTTCATGTATGCATCCGTCAGGTCATGTGACCTTTAGCTGTCAATTTTAATAGATATTATCAATACTTATTAAATAACACTAATTATAGTTTATAATACAATATTTGTCAATTTTGGTCGCAAAAATAATGTGGGTGGCTACTTTCATGTATGCATCCGTCAGGTCACGTGACCTATAGCTGTCAATTTTAATATATATTATCAATACTTATTAAATAACACTAATGATAGATTATAATACAATATTTGTCAATTTTGGTCGCAAAAATAATGTGGGTGGCAAGGGATGGTGACATATTACAATGTAAAATATACTGGATTAGGTTTAAATCGTTATTTTTATCCTGAATTTATTAAATATAAAATAATCATAACACACTTTTTTTTTACTAGGCCATAATGTTAATCAATAACTTTAAGGTTCCAGAACGTTCAACTTTACAAGTCAAGACACAGCCTCAATAGATTGTACTCGTACCTATGCCAAAAGCCTGAATTTGAAATTAAAAACAACACAGTAAATATTATCCCCGTGAGGTCTATTATATCACTCTTGGTTTAGAATGCGTCAACGTTAACAAAGAGGTCAAGGTTCAAAACCTAGCCAGTTGCGCTGGGAATAATTATCATCCTGCAAATTTTACCTCTCACCTCATCCCTGTTAAAATGCATTCAAACTACCCTAACCCGATTTGGTGATCGAAAGGTCTAAGGGTAACAATAAATAGACTGCCAATGACGGAGATAATGGGCTTGAATCCCTGAATGGCTATACTGAGGGTTTATTTTCTCAAGTAATCTCCAACTTTCCCTTAGCGCAAATGCTGGTCACTTCCTACATATTCAACCGTCCTCATACCTAACACACTAGCGTAATTAGTACATAAAGTGTATAACCCGGGTGGGTAGTAAGACGTTGTGCTAAACAAAAATATAAAAAATGTAATGTACATTTTAAATTGAACAAAACACCTAGATAATTTTTATCCCTGCCTGAATATAAAATGAAAACCTAAACATGAAATTCGAACATAGCTCCTATGGCTTTAGCGCGCCAATAACTTTCACTACTATATTTGTACACCATGTGAAAGGTTACATTCATCCCGTTGCTATTAATAATACTAAACAACTTTGGTTCTTATTTTCAAGAAGTATCCAATCATTGTTGAGAAAATGTTGTGCCTTTCACAACAGTAACTAGGCGTTTTATAACTCTGTATTCAGTATTGTCACTATACCTATTTTTGTTTTGTTTCCTTCAGGCTGCTATTGTGGGGTACAAGACTAAGAAAGTATTGTACATAGGAGTTAAAAACAAATTTTGTACATTTTGTGACCGGGCACTGAAAGAAGAAAAACCTCCTCAAAAGCATACTTGTTTCAAAAATTGGGGATAGAATCAAAGCTCGTCAAGTATGGAAGCCGCTATTATTGTCGAGGCCTTTTGCAAGAGCGGAGAAATGTATGGTCTACGATACAACACCCTCATTGCTGATGGTGACAGTAGCATATACAAGCGGCTTCTTGAGGCTCGTCCATATAGAAATTTGACGGTACAAAAATTGGAGTGCCGTAATCATCTTCTCCGGAACTACTCTAACAAGTTGAAAGATTTGTGGAAACACGGCAAGAATGGACCATTTTATCTTCGACCAAAAATCAGTTCCAAAAGTATGCAGCTACGTGGGGCAGTGGTGAAAGCTGCAAAATTAAGAATGAATGAGGCGGGACAGTTGCAGGAGCGTATTGATAAATTAACAGATAACATTTTGAACAGTCCAAATAATACATTCGGAGACCACCAACATTGTGCTCCTTATTTTTGCACAGGAATAAAATAAAATGAAAAAATCTTATTCCAGAGCTTCAAGAAAGTGGTATTTTACAAAACCTGAAATCTATAGCTCAAACCCTTATCATTCATTGTCGCAGCCTGCTGTATAATTTATACAACAACTGTGTTGAGCACTACAACGCTGCCATTGTAAGAAAAACTGGTGGCAAACGCATCAATTTCACACAAAGAGGATCCTATCAAACGCGATGTGCTGCTGCTGTAGTAAGCTACATTTCTGGCACTTTCCATTACAAACTACACAAACAATTGCATGGATCAAGCCCAGGAAAATTCACAAAGTTGGAAGAAGCATGACGAAAGCGTCGAAAAATATGTCTCGCCCGAAGAAAGCGTGAAGATTCACATCACTCGAAGCCCACCCGGTCAAGCAAACCATTCTTCCCCTTGGCCCCCAAAAAGAAAATGGATGCTGACTATGGTCCAAATTCTCAACGCCCAGATTTGCCAGAAAAAGATTTTGTGTTACTTAAAAAATAGTTGCAAAATAGCCTCCAACATTCCGAAGAATAATTGCGTAACCTTGAACGTCAAACCATAAATCAGAGTGAATCTGGACAATGGTTAGAAGAAAGGAGGAAACGATTAACAGCGTCTAATTTTGGACAAGTTTGTTGCAAGCTCCCATCAACTGGTTGTGAAAGTTTGGTCAAACAAATACTGTATTCTGATCTCCAACAGCTAAGCTCATTGTCATACGGAAAAGCAAATGAAGAACGTGCCATAGAAAAGTTGGAAGAAATTTTGAATATTCGGGTTGAACGCTGTGGTTTCTTTATTGACCGTGATTTGACATTCCTCGCCGCTACACCAGATGGTCTAATCGACAATGATGGCATAGTAGAGGTAAAATGTCCATCATCAGCAGAACAGATGAGTCCTGAGTCAGCCATTTTGCAACGAAAGGTGACATTCTGGAAACTTAACAAATATAAAAATATCGATGGAATAAACAGGCGTCATAAGTACTATTATCAAGTCCAAGGTCAGCTCCATGTAACACGCCGGTGGCATATTTGCTACATGAACACCAGTTATGCCATACATACGATATGAAAGAATCGAACGTGATGACCTGTTCTGGGAAATGGAAATGGTGACTAAGCTTTCCTTATTTTATTTCGATTGTTTACTGCCTGAACTAGTAGACCCACGCTATTCACGTTCAAAGCCTATCCGCAATCCAGATTATATTGAAGCAGAGCAAACTAAAAAAAGAAGTCAAGTACAGCCCAAAGCAAGAAAAATGTTGAGATTGGCTGAGGTTGGTAGTTCTGGCTGAGGTGAACTAAGCTGTGTACTAAAAGAAAAGAAAAAATATTTTAGTCATTGACAGCAATAAATACAATAGGGTTGCTCTCTTTTGTTTTGTGTTAATAAAACATTGAAATTAATAATGTGAATATTAAGAATTAGTCAGCTATTATTTTGAACTATGTATGTATCTACAGTGAAATCACAATGAATTATTGAACTAAATGCCTTTAATTGATGATGATAGTAATAAACTATTTCTAAATATTTTGACAGCGTTATCAATTATGGTATAGCAACTTTTATAAATAGAGTTGTTTCTTAAGGAAATCATGATTGTCTTAAATAACATGGCTTTACAAAACTGTGTGCCATTTTGATGTTCTAATGCAAATATTAGAGAGGTATAGTACGTATTTTTCTTTGTATTTTAACTGTGAAATTAGTTGGAACAAGTTTCATATCAGATTTGTGTGTTTGTGTGTATAATTATTCAGTATTATTTATTGAGTATCATTGAGTGTATATATGTAAATATTATTAGTGGTATATAAATATTTCCACAACTTTGCCATTTATTTGTTTAATAACATTAGATATATTGAAATTTTGTATTATTATAATAATAATAATTTATTAATATAAGGAGTGCAATAATGACTGCATTTCTACTATATTTTTTAGTTGAAATAATATTATGTAGAATTAATTTAGTGTTTTGTAATGTTAATAGAGATAATGGAACATTTATTAGAGTGTAAATATATTACAATAACTCTCAGAATTCAAGCATTTGCTATTGCTTTGTTTTAACATATTTTAGTTTTTTTTAATATAAAAGGATTGCATTTCTTTTCATAGCAGGTGGTTGTATGTTGTTTCACTTCTTTGAGCTACTAGCCAAACTAGGTGAAACGTTCCTAAAATATTTTGAAATATAGAGATATTTGTCGCTTGTCGCCAAAGAAAACAATTTTTGCTTTGGGATCGTGAACATTTTCAACCTCGAGATTATGTTTAATCTTTGCGTTTTATGTGCCCTCCAAAACAAAAAGGTGTTTTTTTTTTCTGTCTGACCCCTTACCTGTCTGTATGTCTCTGGGGTTCAAGAGACAACGATTTGATGGATTTCTTTCAAACTTTAATATCTATATATTATATTATGGTAACATCTTGAGGAGTTTTAAATTTCTTTCAAAATTTAAAATTTAAATATTAAATGTTATTAATATTAAATGATTTATAAAAATTCATTTTTATATAGTTTTAAATATTTTGTTTAAAATTGATATTTCGGGAGTGTTTAACATGATAAATCAAATTACAGGCCTATATTTGTTTCTTAGGGGAAAAGGGCATATGTATTTACTAGCTATTAATAGTAGCCTATAGTAAATTATTCCTGGGGAACATATTTATTGGGCCACAAATAATAGTTAAATCTGGCCCAAAATTATTAAAAAACAATTAAATTATAAAAATAATCTAAATGGAACTCAAACCATTAATTGCATTACTTTAAGTGATGGTTATGTTACGAATGTTTATGTTTGGCATAACTATGGATAGCTAAGTGTATTCAAAGCATTTGGGGGAGCGGGGGGGGACTCCACAAATTTACAGTGTAAAATAAGTTTTAATAAAGTATGATTTTTAAGTATTAATAGAGGCACTTAAAAATTAGTATTGTCAATAAAAACGAATATTTTGTGATATTTTCAAAGACATTTTCGCAAATTATATAATTTAGAGGACTCTTAATTAAAAATGTGAATGTGTTTTGGGCAAGAAAAATTTAAGAATCGTGTCTCCTAACACAAATTTAAAAAAATTTGTTTTGAATCAATTTCTTGCGATCTATTTTAGCCATAGTTTCTGTGAAACTGGGCTATAAAATACTAAGTATGAAAGAATGTATTATCATATACAAAGGAAATTCTGAATACTCATAGTTAACCTTATAAGTTATACTCATAAAATGATTGATTTTTATTTGCTGCTCTTATTAACTAAATAAATAATGTCAAAAACTTTAACATTTTCTTAAATATTTAATGTGGCTGACACAAAACTTTGTTTCATTAACTTTTAGATTTTCGCATCGATATACATAATAGGACCCTTATACATTTTTTCCAATCAAGTCTTATTAACCGCTCGGGTTATCTGGATTTAATATCGCTAATAGAGTAGCTGGAGATAAAGGTGAAATTTAAATTAAATGTACTTACATTTGCGTGGATGGAAAGTCGGAACACAATTTAGGAAACACTCTCATTGCACCTATCTGGAGTTCGAACCTTGATCTCACTGTCACCAGAAAACCAGAACCCGATATTTAGTCCACATGCCTATTGATCGGAGTATAAATTATATACATATGATACATTTAAAGTGACTCGACCAAACAGGCTGTTTTTGGTCCAATATGATCAATTATTTTGATCAAATAAAAGGTGTCTCTTGTCTAAACTAAATTTGGTTCATCCATAGTGGTTACATTTAGAGTGTTAACGGCTATTTTTGGTATGTTTAGGCGTTCATAGAAAAAAGCTACTAGTTTGTAGGACCAAACTATTTGTTTGAAAATATTGTGTGTAATGAATATTAAAATGTAACCATTATATTTTATTGATATTTTGAGTTCAAAAAGGTTCAAACTTTTGAGTACAAATTTGGAAGAAAAAACACAAAAATGCTGTTGTTCATTCAAATTTAGCGGGATTTTACTTTTGATAAAGTATCAAAGGACAATAAACATGTAAAAGTGAACCTGCCACTTGAAATATTAAATAAAAAAGAAATATATATTTTTAATTAATTAATAATAAGTAATACGCTACTTTAATAGTGCGTTTAGAATTATTTGTACTTTCTAAACAAACATGTGTGTTTGTGGTTAGTTTTGGCTAAGTTATTTAAATGTATAGCCAAATGTATTAAATAGAAATGTATTATTCATGTTTGTTACATTAAATTCAATACTTTAATGAATAAATGATTCACTAGTTCCGTAACCACGCCAAAATTACTCTAATTTTTTTTACATTATTTTAAATATGGATTACATTTTGAGAAATTTATATGAATGAATATCTAAAATAAATATTACTCTTTTCTTTTGCGGGAAGTTAACAAGTAGGTAAAATTACTATCCTCAAGAAAAGGAAATATATTTCAGGTATTTCCACGAAACTAATAAGCTGTAGCTCAATGCCAAAGTTCAACATCCCCACCCAACTCATTCACTCTTTCTTTTCAGTTGTCCACAAACCTAGGGGGTCTGAGACCTTTCAAGGCAGAAACTACCTAACCACCAGTTACAAGTTGCCTTTAAATCTGAAGGTCATTTCTATGTTATTTGCAAGTAAACCTCATTCTTAAAATCGTTGTAACAGGCGTAATTTGATGGCACAAGCTGAATTTCGGGCACATATGAGCACAAACGGAGCACTAACGAATGGCATAGGGAAATTTGGCTTTCGAAAATTTGGTGGGCCAACTTGAACATCAAGCTGGCCCGCCCCATTAAAATCGTTGCCACAGACGTAATTTAATAGCACAAAAGCTGAATTTCGGGCACATAAGAGCACAAACGTAGTAGTAACGAATGACATAAAAAAAACTTCCTATTTCGAAAATGTGGCGGGCCAACTCGAACATCAAGCTGGCCCGCCCCATTAAAATCGTTGCCACAGACGTAATTTAATAGCACAAAAGCTGAACTTTGGGCACATATTAGCACAGTTCGAATTACAGTTGGGTGTGCTGAGAGATGGGTTTTCCTATTTTCCCCCCACTATTACTCCCACAAATGTGGGTACACTTACTCTGAATTTAACTTTACTCCTCCCTAGTACAAACGCCACTATTAAAAGTTAAATTCGTTCACTCCCTAGGCTAGGGTATTCCATACCCTCCAGACCCCACTGGTCTCCCTCTTCCCCCCAATTGCTCCCTGGATCCGCCCTTGTCCTAACCTAAGATAATTGAAATAATTAATTAAATTGGTCCATGTTAATTAAGCTTTGCCAAACCTGCTCATATGCGACCAATAACGTGATAAGATTTTACCAAAACTTATGTTTATCAAAATTGATCTCCCAATATAATCAAATATGTTATTAAATTTGATCGGCGAATTTGTTATTTCCTTTATTGAGGTTTGCTGTTGATAATTTTCTACCCGCTATTAATTTAAAAACTAAATTTATTTTTATAGTAACACTAAAATTCTAACAGTAAGGTGTTCTAAAATATATAAAAGTTTGAGTAAAACGATAGTGATAAGTAGGAAAACACCTCCATAGTTTATATGTCAAATAAATAAGGTACATCTTCTGTGCCATATCATGTAAGTGTAGATTGAATCAGACGATGCTTTAACAAATGTTCAAAATTGTTGAACTTAATGTGGGAACGGAACTTCTCAATGTGACACTGTATGAACACGAATTCAGATATTTTCTATAAATATATTCAATAAAATGCAGTTATTTGCTAATGTCAATATGGGCATATTATTTTCTATTGATTACGTTTACTCGTTTCAACTGTGTTGTATACTTGATCTTAAATATCAAATAAACTTTGAATTTCTTTATGATTATAATTTATTACAGATGCGTTTCAGCAGATATTCTTGGTTTTCACATTTATTTAGTCTAAAATTTAATTTGAAATGTATGCTAAGAAATAGCGACACATATACAATATAATACTTTTTATCAGATGCCCTTGAATCAATGGTGGGGGAACCTTATTTGTCTAGGGGAGAATAAACATTGAATAAGGGCTTTTGGGGGGCTTCCACCCCTAAGCCAAAGAGGAGACCAAGAGCTCTCCTTTGGTAAAAATGTTTTAAAATAGGAATGCTCTTCATTAAATTAAAAAAAAATATTCTTCTCTATAAGCGATTTAAGAATGGTTCTCGCCACCATAAAAAAAATTCCCTTATCAACTATTTGGAGGTGTACTCCCCCCAAAAAATTTTATTTGGATGTTTCTAGGAGCAATTTGGAGTATCCTTCGGCAGATTTTTGAAAATTAAATGCCTCTAGAAGCTATTTGTAGTTACTCTTTCTAGGAAAATGTTTGAAAATTTGATGTCATTTGAAGCTATTTAAAGTGGTCTCCGCCTTAAATTGATTTTTAAAAAAAATTTCCTGATAACTATTTTGGGTAGTCCATTCCAGGCAAATATTTGAAAATTATATGCCTCTAAAAGTTATCTGGATTGTGTTACAAGGCCATCTTTAAACTTCATATTTGAAAATATCAGAGAGGAGGGAAATAAATCTAGAGGGTAGTAAGTTAATTCAAGGGGTGAAAGACAGAGCTACAAACATCAACTTAAGCTTTGTGATCTCAGAATTAATATTAAAATAGCACTATGAGTGAACTAAAATTGAATAGTTTAAAGATTATTATGTATATTTTCCGAAATGTTTAACATTGTTTGTATAAATTTTGCATAAGTGTTCAGTTGCGAACGGACCTTTCAACGTGTGACTAATGTATTTAGTTCTGAATTGCCTTCAGTTTATTCATAAAAAAAAGCTACTGCTAAAATTAATTTCCAAGCTTTAGAGTAAAATGACCAATGAAATTTATCATTGAAAATAAAATTTCAAAAAGGTAGAGATGGGGAAATTACTCTTAATCGATACTGAAATTTTCAAAATACTTTATTTTATGCATATATTTTTAGTTGACGCTCTCCACTGGCTGTTCGTTCTTTGTAACCGTTATTTTGTGGTTACATTTGTTGGGCAATAGGTTTCAAAATTTAGTACATAACTGTAAATTGTTTAGTTTGTTCTAGCATTGTATTTTTCCTGTCTTATTTTTAAGAATAGTTAATTCATTTGGTTAGTTAACTCTTACATTGCAGTTTTTATTCATTTATCTGAAATGTCTAACAAATTAGGAGCTTTCTTTGATTTTTTCCCTCCCAAGAATTTAATCAAATAAAGATCTTTTAAATCGGCAATTGTTTTGCCATTAATTTGTGTGATACCTTAATTTTTTTATCTTAGTCAACTATAAATTATGGTGACAAGTTTACACCCGACAAATTCACACATTTCATATTTTTATTTTTGTATTCTATTAGGTAGCTATTAATTTTGTACAAAAATTATAAAACTACTTTTCCCGCTTTTTTATAACTCGCTTAATTGCTCACATCAATCAACCATTCTTATTCCCAATCTTTGCCTTCCAACAAAACCTTTTAATTCGGAATTTAAATTAATGTTTCATTAGTATCAATTATTTTTTATACGTGACATATTAGCATTTTTATGATAATTATTATGAATATAATATATTTTACATTACATGATATATTTTACATTACATGATTTTCATAAGTTGGCAATATAACTTCTTTCTTTCTTCATCTGGCCACGATTGAAGAGAAATGGCGGGTACTGGTGTTTCTTCGGGTCAACCCAATTTATGTGAACAAGATTTATCTAAATTAGTAAGTAACATTTCAACCTAATTTTACTTCTTAAGCATAGTTTCTATTACCTAGTGTGGGTATAATTATAATCATATGATAGTTCTTATGCATTACTTTTCTAGTTAGCGCGTTTTTAATACCAAGTTCCTAGACCAACTGGCTTGGAATCTACTAATGTATAATTATATGAAAAGAATGTTGTCTCTCATATCGATTTTTATTTAATTCTTTTTATTAATAAACAGTATATTTTCCTGTCAATTTCATTACTATTTTTATTTACTTTTAATTGCTTAACACTTATCCCACACAACAGATGTGAAGATATAGCTTTTGGGAAGGTGAGTTCTGAATTGCATTGGAATACCGGTACCATTTTACATATCGGAGCAAGAAAATATAATTGTAAGCTACCTTTTTAACGCCTTTATTTATGGTATTTCTAAATATGGTTAAACATATTTACATAGTCCCTATATTTGACATTAACTTTTAGTGACATTAACCTATTGTATGATTCTTGTAGGAAGGATTTTATTGATAAAGCAAACATTTTTCCATTTATTTTATTTTTAATAGTATTATATTGGAATTAATATGATACCAAACATGACAGCTTCAGATCATAATTATGACATCAAATAAGTTAAATGGGCATGGTACGCTTTGTCTGAATTTCAGAAATGTGCATTCTTTGTTAGGCCTATAATACTAACAAAAATTAAGTATTATAAAAATTGACACACCAAGAATACTCTTACATACTAATAGGCCTTTAAGAAATTAACTTTTAGGTTTTGTATAATTTTTCACATTTTTGTATGTTATTTTTAGTACCGCATTGTACCTTTTCAGGGTTATACATATCCCTTTTGTTTTATTAGAAAGTTTAAAAAAATATTCACCTAGGTATGTCACAGGAAAGGCTATAACTTGCATAGTGTCTATCCACATGAAGGGAATAGTACACTTCTTACGGAAGCTCAAAGATTTTTCTTTTTCATAAACCAATTAAAAATGCATTCTTAACCCTAGAATGCTATCGTACGTAAAATATAGTGCCTGAACAATTCATCCCCACTCCCCTCCCCTTTTTCGAGCTGTCAATCAACATTCATGTGTCGTGACAGATGGTTTTATCTTGGATGTTACGTTTCTTTATTTGAGAGTATAAGCTATATTCTACTAATATAAATAGATTTGCAGGAAACATCGTTACTAACTGTGGCCAGACTTAAGAATTGGTTGAATACAAATATTTTACCTACTTTCTTTTTACTAATAGCTAATAGATACTTGCAGCCATTACAAAAACATTTAAATATACCAACGTTTATTTGTATTTACACAGGTTTTTAAAGATGTGACTAAAGTACAAAAAATGAAAAATAAAACAAATCAAATTAACCCAAAAAATGCAAAAAAAATCAAACTCGGATCATGTAAAATGTGTAAGAAAGGTTTAATTTGTTATTATGTCAGATTTACATATTTATAGTAATACAGTACAAAACAATGAAAATAGTCCACAAGAATATGGCTATTTGAATTGTACCAATTAATAATATTGTTTGGAGGATTTTTGTATATTTATTGGCTACCTAAAGTTAAAAATATACCATTCTAATTCACAGAAGAAATAAGTCCCAACATGAATTCAAAAGTATTTTACTAACCAATAGTTAATATGTATTATTTTATGAACACACCCTTTTAATCCATGGTTCTATTAAATTCCTATTGTATTTTCTTGGTTCAATTACATCAAAACATTAAAACCCAACCTTAATAAAACATTTTATTGATGCATTAGAGATTAGGTTTTGTTAGGCTGGCATTCTCACTGGCTCATTTCATGTCAAATCACCTAATGTCATGTCCCCTTACACTTAGTTTAGGGGCCACAGAGTTTTTGACCATAGGACGGAACTGTATATAGCTTCACAAGATATTTCTTGATGCCTAAGGAGGATTTTTAGTTTGGGTTCGCATTTCTAGCACTGGGAGGTTTTTACCAAGATGGGTCGCCAGACCCAGATTTACTTGGATTGAAAACTGCTGCTTCTAGCTCAAAATAATTACAAAGGACTGAAATTGTTCAGATAGCTTTTTTTATGTCTCAATAATACTTTTATACTAGGGTTAACCTTTGAAATATATATTTATTACATACACATTTAGGTGTTAATTACTTTTCTTTCTTTTTTTAAGGGTCATTCTCAAATTGAGGGACAATTCACATCTTGTGCCTACATAAATATTTTGTTATTTATAAAATTTGCAACAAAACTTTTTTTTTCAGTAAAAAGTGTTTAAAACTTTATAGAAACTTTTAAATATGCTAATATTAAAAATAAATTAGACCAAATAATTATTAAAAGTCCCTTTCAGTGCCTCATTAACTATCCCCAGCTCTGAATTTCTAAGTTTGAAGTTCTATACAAAAATAAAGAAAAAAAGTAAAAAATAAATAACCACGGAAAAATATTCCCGTAATACTATTATTTTTGTCCAAATAATCCATTTTATTAAATTATTCATGGATTTTGACATTTTAATCAATGTTTGTTTGTCCCCAAGTAACGCACTGGAGAAACACGATATTTTGAATATGTCACTAGAACCTTCCAGGTTGCTTCGCTGTTCCAATTAGCCGTAGTGTGTTGTCCTCTACCTACTAGTTCTTGTTATTTTATTAATCAAAACGTTTTAATTACTATTATTCGGGTAGGGTACAAAAATTCTGGTAAATTGTATAGAGTATGTTAATTGTAAATCACTTCACTAACGTTATATCATTTGGAGTTTTTGAAATAACTAAGCCAATACTAGTTCAGTTGGACCTAAATGGAACAAGGAAATAACATCAATGTTTGTCTGCCGCTTTGTGCTTATATTATGATTAAATGAAACTCAAAAGTCTGCCAAAAACATCACTCCACTAACGCTCATTTCGCTAACGTTGCTTAGTAACAAAATGGCGTCATCACCGCGCCAACGTCAGGTGACGAAACTAATGATAGTCACGTAGCTCACATTCGTTAAGTAAAGTGTAATTTTCAATGTAATTAGCAATTTATTTAAAAGTAACAGTTACTATGCTACAAATATTTGTATTCAAATAAACCTTTTAAAACATCGGCAAGGCACATATTTGGTTGAAGCTTCATAATTTATTATACCTAAAAACTTTGTATTTCTACTTTACAGTTCCATGTAATGGCTTACTACTTTGACAAAAACAAACAAGAAGAAAATAATTTCAGTTATTTTCTTCATTTTTAGAAAAATGTCTACTAGTCTATTATTATTAATCTTTCTACAGAATGTTCATGAAAAATGGCCAATCAATGTGGGTTGGAGCTCTTCCAACTCCAAAAATTGTTCTCAAGGGAAATCATATTTTTCATAAATTCCAAAACTTTGTTAGGTTGTAGATGTTTGCCAATTTGTAATTTAAAACTAATTTATAGCACCAATAACACTTATGTTTTTCAGTTCACTAAGCCTATGGTACTTTGCGTTATTAATATTTAGTTTTGTTGAATGTTTTTCAGAATGACATTTTGTATTTGAAGAGTAAATAGTATAAAACTTATTTAATGCTAGTTTTTGATAAAAATGTGCATATAGACTATGTTAATACAAAAAATAAAAACATGTTTATTCAAATGTTAAAAGTTCTTATTATTCATAAAAAGATTAATAAAAAAAACATGAGGGAGAGAAAGGTGTGACATACTTTCGAGTCGAGAATTTTAGAAAATTATAAGGGAAAAAGTTGGGAATTTCATTGGTCAAGTTGAGTAGACACCATTAAGAGCGAGTTTTAAACTTGATACAAACCGCAATACACCCATTTAAATCAAGACTAATCTTTTTACCAGGTTTTCTCAACTACTATGAGTGATAACAATCTTATTCTTATATCAAATTAATGGTATTAATACACTGAAAAGACTTTTCTTAGTACATTTCCAACTAAATCAACGCTAAAGTTAAAAAAATAACATAATAACAATTAAAAAGTCTTTAAATTTTAACGGTGTAGTTGGTCTATGCAGAAGCTACAAAACGCTTAAAGAATGAATCATTCTTTGGTTGGAAAATCATTGTGACTGGCAGAAAATCTCAATAGTTCCTTCACCAAAACACCTGACAAGACCACTTCAAGTGTCCATGGATAACGTACTAAAGAAATTAGGTCAAGGATCGCCATAGCCAAGGAAACTTTCAACGAGGAAAGGCTACTCCTGACCAGAAAATTGATTTTAGAACTGAGGAAGAAACTGATGAAATGCTACATTTGGAGCATCACACTGTATAGAGCATAAACGTAGACTCTTAGGAAGACGGAAAAGAAATACTTGGAGAGCTTAGAAATGGAGTGCTGTAAAATACTTGAGAAGATAGGGTGGACAGACAGGGTGGCAAATGAACAAGTCCTAAGAAGAGTGGGTAAGACAAGAACCATTTTGAATGTGATTCTTCAGAACAAAGCAAACTGGTTAGGACACATCTTTAGGAGGAACTGTCTTCTGCACAATGTCAGAGGAGGAAAGGTTGAGGGAAAGAGGAGCTTAGGAAGGAGGAGGATACATTTACTAATATTATTTAAAGGAAATACATTTCTGGGAGCTGAAGGAGTATGCAGAGGACATGGCGCATTGTTGGTTTGAGTTCACTAATAAAAGGAATGTAGTTGTCTTATGATAGAACACCTAATAATAAGATTTAATATTCGAATCAGTCTAAAAAAAATTACACTATCAACAGATCACTAAGATCTATAAGCAATTCTTTAAGCTCTCTTAAAATGCATAGTATTCCCTAGATAGAACTAACTTTAAATTAACGAGAATATTTTAGTTATTTTTGTAGCAAACCCAACTATTGCATACTGTATGAATAATTATTTTTTGTTATATTGTACATAACTACTTCTTGAACCTCTTCTAATGAATTAACAATAATCCAACTGGATATCACTGAGCCTATGAAAACATTAATTAGTATGTCTGCATTTTTGCATTTATTAACTTCTTTTTTTTTAGTACCATCAGGACCTTTCAACATATTTAAAAGTGTTGATAATTTAGTGATTTATTTTGTATTGGGACATTTTGAGTGCAAGTGTTGTCTGTAGAAAGTTTTGGAAAAATAGTAAAAGGACGATGAAATTATTTGTGTGTATTAGTTTTGTTGTTAAATTCAAAAGTGAACATTTTTGAAAATTGTTGTGAGGAATGAAATACTGGTTTGTCCATTAATTATCATTGAGTTTTATATATATCATATAAGAGCTTAGTTATAAAACAAATATTTTATCAAGCAAGTAAAATTTACCCTATTTAAAATGCCATTGGCACAGACTATGAGGGATACTTTGCTGCACAATACACAATTATATATATTTCAGTGATTTCTACAATCATTGATTGCCGCATGTCTGACAGAATATTATACTTGTAGGCAGAAAATGACCCAGGATATTACTGGGTTTATTCAAACAGAGAAATAAATGTCCTCAGATTTGTCTATATCATTTCCTTTAAGAATATGGCCCACACTGACAAACATTGAATATCCTGGGTTTCTTTTTAACACTGATTGCAACTTAGTAGAAACACTTAATCAATTGTGTCTTGCACAGCACTTAGCTTTTCAATAGGATTTTCTATGATACCCACAGATTATTTTAGTGGAAGTCAATCGTTTGATACTCTCTGCCAGCCGATGTTTCTCTTGATGTATCAGTGAACAGGCTTGGATCGCAAAATGAATTTTGTTAGTCAGGCACCGCTATTGTATACTCATGGGTTAAATTATCTAATACTTCATATAACTCTCCAAAATATCTGAAGTGGGCTGCTTCTATCACTCACTGTGAGCAAACTTGATTGTGAGGGAAGGAGGCATATATTTAGAGGAAAACCCTAGAGCTGGATTTTACCCTTTTTAATAGTGCATTGGCACATTACTTTCAGCTGTAATATCCAACCAAATAATGTTTAAAAATTCAATACTTTGCAATTAGTAGGCAAATATGGTAGAAAATCACAAAATAGGTAATGTTATATAAAATCATGTGAAATATGTAAGATGAAAATCCGATATAACCCTAATAAGGTAATTTGTTGACATTTCTATTTTCTGAACATTTAAATAGCGATAAATAGAATAATGTATTTTACATAGAAATCCCAACTTTAATGATAACTAACTTCACACTGTTGGCTTCTTCTATATTCAATTTTACTTTTACTCTATTAAGTTTCAAATTTCTTACCAAGCTTATATATTTCCAGTCAATATCTATTTCCTTGAACATCTTCAACAGTTCCTACCCATTTACCTAGTTGAAAGACTTTTTCATTATATGTTCATTATATGAAACAATCACGTATACTTCTTTCTTAACGTCTAGGACTCCTGATATTATCCTTAGTACTCCAAAGCATTTTTTGTTTCTTTTCCCTTTCACCCGCTTCGGTGGCTTAGTTGGCTTACGTGCTAGTCGTGTTGAGCTCGACCGCCGAGGACGGGAAGATCGAGGTTCGAATCTCGGTCGGGTGAGCTGGGAGTGGTTTTTCCTAAATGGTTTTCCACTTTCCCTCCACGCAAATGCGAGTTCACTTCCTCTAAATTCAACCTTCTCAATTCCTAATCCATTAGTGTAATTAGTACTTAAGCGTATAATCCTAACGGGTAGTAAGACGCGGTGCTAAATATTATTATTATTTTCCCTTTAATTACTCCCACATGTTCGTTTCTAGTTGCTTAGTGAGTATTCTAGCCACTATATTTGCCACGTGTGACATTAACTGATGCTCTTGTAGTGACTGTTTCTTGTCTTTATTTTCCTGTGTTAGTGCAATCATTGTAACTTCTAGGAAGTCTTTGAGCCATTCTCCTGTGTTGTATATTTTGTTTACTAATCGAGGAAGAACCTTAATTCCTTTTTCACCAACCGTAAAGTGAGGCTACTTTGCCCCTGGGGGAGAGGTGGCGGGTAAAATTGCTCCAAAAAGAAAAAAATGTTCTAGTACCATCTAGCGAGTGTTGTAAGAATTATTTGTTATTGTTTTCGTGTTTTACCAGTAGGTGGCAGTCTCTCCTTTGTTGGGAATTGTCAATGGTTCCCATCTCATGCATTGAGTTTTATCTTAATGCGTGTCCGGGAATAAAATTCATTTGCGAGAAAAAGTTATTTTCAGTATTTTAAAATAAGATCCAAAAGGTAAGTGTATTTTTTTATTATCAAGTAATATGTGCTGATTACAAACAAATTAACAATTTTAGAAAAAAATACATATGTTCTGTCATTATTAGCGAATTTGAATTTGAGGTTATGTTTTCAGCCTTTTGGGGGCTACTTTGCTCCACATCGTAGATGGAAAGGAAGTGGTGATTGCTGAAAATTTGTCTCCCCATTTGAATGTTAAAAATTTTCAAAAATGTCTTCAGGAAAATATTTATTTCTTTTTCCTCCTGGCCAATAGTACGCACCTTACCCAGCCAATTGAAGTGGCTTCTTTCACCCATTTAAAGTGGTTTGGAGAAAGGTATTGACAGAATGGAAGAAAACACCCTTAGGGCTGAAGTCTATTGTACTTCTGAAGTAACAGTTCCCATTTCTGTTGAAAAAGTGCTTTGAAGTTATGCAGCCTAATATTAACCCTTTGAGTGCCAAGAGAAATGACAAAAAAATGTGCTAAAAGTGCCAAGCTATTTTCCTGAAAAATGCAGGAGTTTGTTTAAATTTTAATAACTCATTAGTCTATGAACTTCTTGCACTCAAATTTTTACATAAACTAGCTAACATGCTTGCCAATCCGATGATATAATTATACATATACTTTTTTAATTTTTAAATATAATAAAAAAATCACTAGCCAAGATATTTAAAAAAAAATTTTACTGTTTTATTTAACATTAATTTTTAAGCATTGAAAATTTAAATAGCTTGAAATAGAATAAATCACTGAAAAGAACATAAAAAAACTGAGTAAATAACAAAGTTTCAAAAAAAACTAACTTTAGATTTTACGCTAAAATTGGGTTATGCATAGCAGCTGTTTCAGTGACCAACTTTAGCAGGCTTTTAGTAAAATAAAGTCTAGAATAAATAATTGGGTTGGAATCAGAAGGGGACGGTGAGAGGACTTCAAACCTGGTACTTTTGCATACATATGAAGCGGTTGGGGTGGATTATCCTGATCTTCAAAATTTATTTCATCCCTTTAGGAATAACTAGTATTCACACTCGTGTCATCGATGTCAGCTGCCACTCCTACTTGATCCGATCTTTCAATTACACTAGAATATAATTCCTGTTGTTTCATTATTTACAAATTCAGAATCAGTGCTTTAAGAATGACAAACAAATTGATCACCCTGGGTTGAGCTGTCAATAAATATTGCAAGTATTTCTGTGTCTTGAATCACAGCTTTCCTCTTAGTAGCCATGTTTACAAACAAGGCCAAAGATAAAACTCATAAAGTAAAAAGTTATAAAATAATTTTCAGGTTAGATATATCGCAAAGACAAATAAAAGTAGCTTGAACATACGAGAATGCAATGAAAATAAAATCTACTCTATCTGTTGACTTAATACTGAACTAAGAGCTCGAAAACGAGGGATCGCTGTGAGTGATGCTGGCAAGTTTAGCAGATATTTCGTGCATCGCTCTGAGCGACGTTGGCACTCAAAGGGTTAAAACAAATTAAAAAAATTGTTTTAAGAAATGCGGAACATTTCCCTATTATTTGGAGCCACTATTACAGCGCATTGCAAGAAAAGAGGCATAAGGACACAAAGAAGCAGTAAATTCAGCTTTCCTTGAAATTCTACAAGCCTTAAGAAATGCAAGTCCTAGCAGTGAATTTGCTCCTAAAAGAAGAAAGAAAATCTCTGTTCCTCCTGAAATGAGTGTGTCAAATGCAGAAGAACATTTACCAGTAATGGTTCTCTCTCGAACTGGAGAATCATCTACTGAACAAACAACTGAGAAAACATCAGAGCCTTCTGTTGTCATTTATCCTAGGAACAAAATAAACGTGTAAAATCTGAAACTTCTTCAAGTGAAGAGGAAGTGGCAGATGATGTACTACTCCAAGATTCATCTGATGAAGACCTGGATACATTGAGAAACAAATTAGAATTAGTTTGACCATCATTTGTTGATTTAAAATGGCCTAGGTTCAATTCAAAGAGCAACTTCATTTACTTTTAGTAACATGCTTAGTAAAACTTTAAAAAAATAATGAAAATTCGCTAAACATCTTACCTTCATCATCTTCGTCATTAACTTTTGTACATGCACCTGCACATTTTTATAGGTGATTTTGTATTCTGATGACTGAGCCCTATAGTTCTTAGCTACATTTTTTTTAGTTTGCCCTCACACCTTATCGCTGTGATTCCCATCCTTTTTTTGTTTAGAGAAACCCTTGAACTATTTTACAAAATCTCAAATAGCCCTTAACTGGATGACACATTAGGCTTGATAGGGCTAAATTAAAGTCTGCTCAGCGTAGGAATTGTTTTCTGAAAGGCCTTTTTCCCTACCAGAAATCTATTATATAGTAGGATATTGGTAGGAAAAAAGACCTTTCATAGAGTAATTCTTACCATGAATGGAGTATACATAATATTTGTGCAGACCAGTGGAGATAATATAATCACACAGCCTAATTTGGAAGGCATGTTTGTAAAATATTGTGTGTTATGAATTGCGAATGACAAACCGAGTGTTGCAGGTTGTGATTAGTCTGTAAACTAATAAAATGGCTGACTACATAAACACTGTCAGCATTCCTTAGTCAGAAACCAGGCCAGAGGCCAGGATAAAATGTAGGGGATCCAGCTATCGTGGCTGACTAAACAACATCGCAGTCTAGTAGTCACGCTGCCCGATTTGGGACTGGGTGGGCTAAGATGCCGGTTCATCAGTATTCGTAGAAGCTTGAGCCTAGGGTACTGGGGTTCGGGGACCTTGTAGAGACCACCTAGGAGTCAGACAGGCCATTGGTTATTCACAGCAACACCTCGGCTTGTCACAAACTTCTGGATAGTCTTTGAGTTCTTTCATTATATCACTATCAACATCACATTTGTAATAGACATAGTAGTACTAATAAACCTCTTTAAAAACCAAGTCAAATGTCAATCACGAACCCACTCGAGTATACATAATCACCTTCTTATCCATCCCTTGGGCTTCGGGGTTAACTGGTTGATGTCACAATGCCGGTGACGTGCT
>CABFWO010000170.1:46525-70110 GCA_902155825.1 Timema genevievae | reverse complement strand
GTTCAGACGTGTGGGTAGGGGTAGGAAAAAAGTAGGTGAGTGTGTTCCGGCAACGCTAGTCATGGTGGAACGGAAGGATTTTCTGGCAACGTGAGTCGCGGTGGAACATGAGGAAGTCCTGGCAACGTGAGTCGCAGTGGGAGGAAGGGTGATGGTGGAGAGAGAGAGGGTTAAACAATATTGCTCTTTCGTAACTTAAGACAATTTAATAAGCTCTTTCGAATAGGTGGCGCACCCGGGTTGGGTAGTCACTCTCCGACTGGCCGAGGCTGACTGACCGCTTCTGAATGAGGAACCACCGTGTTAAATACGTGTGGCTCTGTTCAAGGCCTTGAAAAGTCCTGGAATTTCCAGGTTTCAATATTTATGTTTGAAATGGTTGTAAAGATCGGGATTTAAGAAGCACTGGGGCATGAATATCTAGCACATTTTCCTTGATCAAGTGTTAGCTGTTGTCTGCTGTTTACATTACTCTCAGCAGCTCTTCCAGCTTCTTTTGTTTTATTTGTTATCGCATCATCAGCTCAGAGATAATCACACCCATGGATCTCTATCGGGTAAGGGGAAGCAGTGTTAACTTCTCTGACAAACTACTGTCGTTGAAATATAATGTTGTTTTCTTTAATTTTCTATTTTTAAAATCTCAATTCATGTGCATTCACAATTTTTTTTATAATTTGCTTTAAAACTGTCTTTTGTAACAATTCTTTTAAGATAATTGACTACCTATCAACACTTTAAATACTTAAAGTTACAATTTTGCACTAAAATGCCCGTCGATAGCTATTAGTTCATCTCCCATCCACCTAAGGGCCCAAATTCGTGTCCTAGCTATGATGCAATATATACCGAATCTAGAATGATTGCACTAACTAATAAACCAAGGAGTGAAGTGACAACAAAGTTAGAGTAGGTACTATTTTTATAGTCCTATCTGTTCATTAAATTTAGTGAAAAGTTATTGTTTTCCATCTATTTAAAATTGGGTAGGGTTTATAATATCTTTTTATTGACATGTTTAGCTTTAGGCATTATGAGAAATAACAGTTTTAGTCCTTAAAAAGTCCTTGAATTTTTGTTTCATATCTAAGAACCCTGTGTTAGTTACAAGACAGCAGGGGTGACATTTTGTTGTCAGAAGTTCTGATTTAAGTGACAATAATATATTTTAGTATAAAATATTTCATATTGCCTATTTCTAATTACTGTCCTTCGGTACCTGAACTTGATACAAAAATATTCTTACCAACCTCACTTTTATCATTATTACCGACCTCTTTTCTTCTTATTCAGATATAAGAGTTCTCATTATATTTCCATATTCAAAAATTATGTACAGACCAATATAAATGAAGCCTTTGCAAATTGTCACAGACCCCTGGTTGAGAATTACGGCCTTATCTTGAGTCCTTTTTAACTTCATCAAATTAAAACCAAACAATCTCACGCTTTTTAGCAGTCATTATTGAATTGTTGGGCTTAGAATACCCAAAGTCAAACACGTCTACACATTGCCACTAAACTTAATAAACTGCTCGTTGCTTCAGTAGGAAATAAATGCCTTGTTTCTACTTCCAGGCTGATGATGGCATGGATTTCTATGGCCCCTTTCACACAGTTCGGGTGTACGCCCTGTACCCGGACAAATAGAAATACATGTAAGAATCAAATAGCCAAAGCTATTATTTGTGCTTTTTAGTGAGGATTACTCCATCTAAATATTATATTCTGAAAATTCTTCTTTCACACCATCCGGAACAGGGCAAATCTCCCTCTGATCGTAGAAATCGCCCGGATCTCCCTGCTACGAAGCTCCGAGTCTCGGATGGGTGTTTGCCCGGGTTGAGCTCTAGCGGACCACAATGTGCAATGAGTCCCTTCACAGGATCAGGGTATTTGGTCGTCCGAGTGGTCTCTTGGTGTGCTATTGAGGTTGGTTGAGGACTGTATAGCTTGCAGTAGCCACACAAGACATTACAAAAGAACAAGAAGTAGACGTGGAAATGATAATTAGTTTAGTAGAGGAAAAACCAGAAATAAAGGACAAATATATTGAAAAATACAAAGATAGCAATAAAACAAGAGATGCCTGGAAAAGTTTGTGCCCAACTGGAGCCAGATTTTTAACTTTTAAATGATGGAACGAGGAAAGAATGTACTAAGTTTAAAATCACTCCATTATTTTGTCTTTCGTATGTATTTTTGTAGAGTATATATTTTTTTTATCAAATTACAACCTCTAGCTATCCTACATAACATTTAAATTATTTGCGTTCATTAGTATTTTTTTTACATGACCATAAACAATAAACATAATCTATATATGAAAAAGAAAAAGCTAACCAAAACTATTTAATGTTCCATGTCTTTTTTAAAGGAGTGCCTGTAATGCCTGGTCCACACATATATTTTCCTACAAATATGCGAGCAGCTGTATAAAAACTTTTTTCTAACTATGGTTGTGATCAATTTATAATACAGAGAAAGGGTCTGGGTCCGGGAAACACTCGGATAAATATGGTTTATCATGTGAAGACATCATTCAGGCGCTGGCTGTCTGGACAAATGTCCAGACGGGCGAACATGCGGATCGTGTGAAAGAGGCCTAATTATCTCTCTTCGATGAAATGTATATGAAGTCACAGTGGACATAATAACTGACGATAACATTTCATTTATTTAGTATATTTACTATTTATTTAGTATACCCATATTTTTATAAAATGTTCAAGGATAATGGTTTTGATTTTCTTCAATGTTACATGTCTTTTTTTAAACTTTATAAACATTTTATCAAGTTTTGACTATTTACTTTTAAAATATTGACAACCTGTGTGTCTATGATTTCAACTGTAAATTGTTCTTTGGTTTTAATATATATTTATTAATCTGGTGCGTTCATTTTATTATATATTTGTGCTTTTAATTCTAGCCCAATAATTGTCAAACATAATTTATTGAACAGTCATGGTGGCTACAAACATGGAAAACAGGGAAAACCTGGAAAAGTCAGGGAATTAAAAAAATATGTCTAAAATATCCCATTAATTTCGCAACTAAACACTAAAACAAATGTTAATAATACCTAAATAAAATAACATTTTAATTTTTAAAATAACTGATAAAACTGTTTATGTTTAGTAGATACAAACTTTTTTAATATGTTATCAATAATAAATAAAACAAGTCATCATCCACCATTAAAACTGGAAAAAGTAGTCAGGAAAAATTGAAAAATGTTGCCTGGACAAACCTGGAAAAGTCAGGGAATTTTGTAAAATATGATTTGTAGCCACCTTCTTGACAGTGCCTCAGATCAATAATAAAATCTTTTCTAAGATTAAACATCAAATACATTGTTTTGTGTTCGCCTCTTGTGATACACACACATTTAAGGGAAAAACACCAGTAGAATTATTCCTTGGCTATAAATCAATAATCAGACTTTCACTCTTGAAACCGCCGGGCTCACAACATTGATTTAAAGCTGAAGAAGATAAAGATGAGTGTGAATCCTCATAGAGGATCAAGTCATAGTTTTGTAAGGCATTTGAAGGTATTAGTCAATAGTGAGAGAAGTGAAGAGGTTTAATGACCGGTGTAATTAGTCCAATGACGTACCTGGCCGTAGTAAAGGTACAATGTATCTCCACAGCTTTCAAACAGGAACAAGGGAACTTCATAAATACTTACACAATACAGCCCAACTATTAGGTCTACAACAGCAAATAGTCGATCAACTACCAACAAGTCCTTGGATAGAGTCTCCCAAACATCCTTTCAACATACCAAACCACCAACTCAAGGGTCAACTAACAAAGAAGATTTATGTTGAGGCGCTCAACACAAGTTGTTTTGTTGCCAAAGAATTGGACTGGAAGTGTTATGGATTGGAAAAAGTTTAGGGATGAAGGTGTCGCAAAAGATACAACTCAAGAAGGCGGTGAACAGAAGAACAGGGCAGTAAAATGTACCAACTCTGACTTAAAAATAGCCCCCTCCTCCCGATGTGAACCACTAGAATGAAACCTAGGTCAGGGTATTGGGTAGTAGAGTTTGATTATTTTCAAGAGGCAGCCATAACCTCTATGTCCAATCGCAGCAATTTAAAATGTAATCTGTGTTTTTCTTTTCATTGTAAAATACATATTTTTTTCATTCCTTTGCACCCTACTCTTTTCTACTAAAGGAGGGTTTGCATAAACACATAGCTTGAAATACAAAGGTTATAGCAGTTTATTAAATAACACATAGAAAAATACATAAGCATAATAAATGGTAGTTCATATGGTTTCAGTAGTTTGATAAATCAGATATACATTGGAACAAGAGTATCTAAATAAATGAAACAGTCAAACATCAGACTGCTGGCTACTAAGGTCACCGCTAGCTCGCACTGTACTTTGGACTGAGCACTATCAATAAATGAATAAACCCTTCAATTAATCGCCTGAGGCGATTAGCGTTATGCAATTAGAAATTAGCTAATCAATTACGATAACTAGTAGGTGGCAAGAAACTAACCAGTCTATAGGATTCATAGAGAACGAATACCGAGTTTGGCTAGGTAAAGATTAATACCAAAAGTGGGACTGACTAAACAAGTTCCCTTAGATTAGCTCATTAGCTCATAGCGCTCACGACTACCCAGGTACATAAAAGTTCAGACTAGAACTCATCATTAAACCAACAACGTATTGCCGTCCAAAAAATGATATACTTCGCGAACGTCATAGCCACAATACAGGGGAGCTAACCACGTTCCACTAGTGTACAAATAATATGCCCCAATTAGGGCATCACAGTAAAAGCCGTGGTAGACTATTGCAGGGCTCACGACCAAACCATTACAATAAAGGTGTACTTAGAATAAAGTTCAGCATCTACAAGCGTTAGGCTTAAGAAGCCCATCTAAAGCGAAATAATTGCAAACAACACAGCAAGCCATTACAGTCTCGCGTGAACAAGTGAAGCCTAGAGGAGGCACAATAACAAGACTAAATAACATAAGGTAAAAAGGCCTGGCTAACCCATTTGGGTCATTAATCATGTCTGGTAACTCCTGGTTACTGTGAGCTTACGTACCTCTCAGCTATCCTTTTGTAAAGGAAGTCTGATACTTAGTCAAACGCTATAGCGTTACTAAATTAAACTAAACACCCCAAGTACATCCTAAAAAGACTACCATTTCACAAAGGGATACAAGCCGGTATATTAAGAACATCAATTTTGTCTATCATGAATCCAAACTACAAAATTTGGTTCACGCAACCAACTAATCCCAGTTGATTCGTGTATTTAAGGTAGGCATCCCCATTGAACTGAGTACACATTCCATAGATTCTAACCAACAAACACTAGGCTCTGGGGTAGCCGAACTAGCATCTAATTATCTATTTACATGCCTAACTAAATCACAATGATACCTAAACAAAAGCCAATTCATTTAACTTTACCAAGTACTACGCATAGAGTACAGCGATGTAAGTTAGACTTGAACTATAGCACCGTCAAATAAGTACAATTAAACCAGCCCATTTGTCGGCTGGAACCAAACACAATTCCATGCCAGTAGTTCTTTATCCTAATTCTGGCGGTAGGGTAGTACGAGCGTGAATAGTGCACCCACAATTGAAGGAATGATGATAGCAAACCAGCTGTGGCGGGGGCTAACTCCAGCAACCCCTGGTTTCAACTCCCCTTGACGCCATAGCGCCCAAGGTCCGGCTCTGACGGTGTGCTGCTATAAAGATGTAGAGAACCAAGAGTTAGACAACCGGTATGCTCCAGACAATAAATCGTTCTGTATATTAAAAATTTAGCTCGTCACAAAATCATACCACAAACTCCCCGACTGGGTCCAAAACAGAGAGGGGAAGGAGGGAGAGTTCAGCCAACCACGTCACATGATGAGAATGCTAGAAGGGGTGGCCGCCAAAGAGGGGTAGGCGCATGCGTGACGAGCCGAGAAACAAAACATGTGAAGATCGAACATTGCCTGCGTTTGTTGGTAGGGTTTTTAGTGCTCCGGTGTCAATTGAGGCTCATTAGTGATGGTCTCGGGGCATAACCTCCGTATCAGGTCGGCTATGGGAAATTCAAACTGCAGCGTCGTGGACACATTGTTGATACTTGGAATTTGACACAGCCACTTAGTTGTGAGAGCTAAATGCCCATTAGCTCGGCACACCTTTTATATGTTTCTATCCACCTTTCATGTACCTTCTTACAAATATAATACAAATACTTTTTAACTCTAATAGACATTCTTGGCCTATGCAGTGATTTAATCAAGATTGTTAAGTTGGATTTAAAATTAGTACAAACTTAAAAAATTAACAAGTATATGCTTCACATTATATTTCTTTCTAAAATTCCAATTAAATAGGAATGTCATGGGGAATCATTGTTGGTTCGAATTAACCAGATTTTATTGTATGTATAAACATGAACACACGTTGATATACTTTGATATTTTTTCTTGCAGGATGTTACAAAATTAACCGCTTTATCCCCGGAAGTAATCAGCCGGCAAGCAACTATCAACATAGGTACTATTGGTCATGTGGCTCATGGGAAGTCCACGGTGGTGAAAGCTATCTCGGGTGTGCAGACTGTCAGATTCAAGAATGAGTTGGAAAGGAACATTACAATCAAGCTTGGTGAGTACAAATTGGTGCTAACATTCTAATCATTGTGTTTCAGCTTAATATTTTACAAATCTAATGGCCCTATTCTTTCCCCGCGATCTGAGGTTGGGATCCATTTAAACTACTGATCAAAATGCCCCCAGGCAAGACATCAGACATGTGTTGTTAAACACGCTTTTCACTGTCCAAATTATCTTTAGATAAATGTGGTGTTGTGGTTTTGAGTTTCCTGCTAAACATGTGTTAGTATCAATCTAGAAAATTATCTACTCTTTTTTTACTATTAATCTTAGTAAACCCTTATGTGTCTGTTGATTTTTGTTTTTAGACAAATTTAACCTTCTACTTTTTTTAAGTCTCAGATTCCCACTTGAATTACTCACTGCATGTTTGCAGCTTTAATCAATCCTTCTACTAGATGTAGTTCTTCATTTTACTATTTTATTGTGCGGAAAGAAACACCCTAAGAAAAGGCACAAGGAAGCATTTAGTATTATATTTTTTTCAGCAGCATTTATTAATTGAAATATATTTTGACACTAAGGTTAGTTATGTGTTTATGTGAATGTGAATATCCCAAGGATATGAAGATTCCTATTATAAAGCTATTTTCATAATGTGTTTTGCGTTAAATTGGAAGATATGAAAGTTTTATGCGAACTCTTTGTGAAAAGCCTAATGTGGTATATTGTTTTAAATGTAAAGCTTATATTTTTAGAACTGTAACCTACTTACTAGACTTAAAGATACTTTGCCATTAATTTTAAGAGTTAAAACTTTGTGTGAATTAACGTTTGAAAAGACTAAGGCCAAGAATTTAAGCTATTATGGAACCAATGAACCACCTCTGATATACTTTGCTAGTCTGAATCAGTAGGTATCTTAAACTTTGCTTGGTGGGAAATTAGTTCAAGTACGTTGGAAAAAATCTAAGGTGCATATTGAATAGTCATTTACCCCGCCAAGATAAATAAATGATAACACGATTTAAAATAATCTGTCAAAATAAATAAGTTATCATATATATATATATAAATAAGTTATCATATATATATATATATATATATATATATATTGTGATTGTACCCGGCAATATGTGTTCTTGCTGGCTATAGACTTGATGTTTAGTCTAAAAGTATTAACTCTATAAAGAGAGTGTACTACACTTCAACAAAGTGACTAGTTGAAATCTATCGATTTAAGATAGGTAGGTAAGCTATCTTATTTGTTTTAAGTTAGAATAAATTGATTAACCAAAACAACTAAGTCAATACTTTCATATATCAAATAATAACAGCAAATGTAAACATGTGTTGAAAATATGTTTTAGATATTCAGGAACGGAAGAACAAGTTCTGAACTTTTCTTGAAATTTTCAAGATTATAGCATATGTCCTGTCAATCCCCTCAGGAATCCCTCACACCCCTAGCTAGTATTAAAATAAGTTCAAAGTTTTTATGAGAAAACTATTTTGTTTAAATTGTTACTTTTAATAATATGGTCAATTATTTTTCACATTGAAGTTGCCACTATTAAACACATAACACAAACCACTAATTTTACCCCATTAAAAATTATACTTTGATTAATTGAAGTACAGTAAGCATAAGTTAATAATTGATTGTGTTTTTGAATTAAGATAATTGTTTACAACTTCAGGTATATTCACATTTGTCATGTTTGAAATATTTTATTGGCTTTTTTATATTTCATTTCTAATCCTATATTCCTAATTTTCGCAGAAACATTAAATTGTCAAACAAGAATATCTTTGTAAAATTTTGACTCCAATAAGAGTTTTTGTGGTGTTCACTAAAGTATTATATAACCTATGTAAAAATTTAATATTTGACATATCAATGTCATTATTGTGAAAATTAGCTGATTGTTAATAAATCATTAACCAAAAATATTAAAATTGAATATTACTTGAGATTAAGTTTATTGATTATATCTTAGGTTGTAAATAATTTCCATAAGTATTCAATAAAATAACATTTTTATTAGCGTCGCATACATATTTCCAATTGTGTTGGTTTTGGGCCTAGTTAAAACTCATAACTACACAGATCCATTTATTTGTCCCAAAATCTGTATCAATTTCTCATGGATTGTTTAAAACTTCTAAACACATTCTAAATACCTAATTGTACAGAACTATGAGAAAAGCTCGGTAAATTTAGAAATCGCAATAGAGTAACCTATTTGTATAGACGAGTACTCTCAATTATTTTGTTTTTGTAGTGACTGATTTAGTTTATATTTTGTGGTGACATGACACCTATTTAACTTCTTTTACCCTACACATGTTAAATTATCATGACTTAATTACTGGCCCAAAATTGTCATAAATATGTTCTCTCTAGTGTGATAAAATCAGTGTTGTTAGCAACAGTCAAATGGTTATCAATAGTTTTCTTATTTTGAATAGTGGTTTGTGTACTTGTATTTTTTGGTACATTAAACTAAACCCTAATTAAAATCAAAAGATTGTCTTTGCTTAAACATTTTATGTATAGCCTATTTAATTTTTAAAATGCCATGTTCTTGATAGGCTCTGTCACCATTGAAAAATAGTAATGTTTTCTCAACTAGATTTCAAAATAAGAGTACTCGTCTGTATTTAGGTTGCTTTAATTGCAGAGGCTGTGCAGAACACACTGGAGGCAACTGGTGCAGATTGTGTAGCAGTGTTGAAGATGGAGACTGCGTCGCCGGCGCAAACCACACCCAGCAAGTCAAAATGCAAGGTTGTCAAGGTGGTTGTAGAAAAGTTGGATATTCAGGTTGCAAAACTTAGTAAAACCAACAATGTAAAGAAGAGAAAGTCCATCATTGAACATGCTCCAAGCTGGAAGAAGCATTCAGGACAGACTGCATCCTCTTCAAAGAAAAACAAAAATAGTTCCGGCAAGTGTGCTGTAAACCAGGAAGAAGAGATATATGAAGTTGATAAAATAGTCGATCATGGTGTGTTTGATGATGGCAGAGAGTATTTTTTAGTGAAATGGAAGGGCTGGGGATCAAATAATAATACCTGGGAGCCAGAGAGTAACCTCCCTGGTTGTGAAGAAATCTTGCTTAGATATTTTAAAAAGAAACAGTTGGCTTCAGTCCGAGAAGAACCACCACGGGAAAAACTGGAAACCTTGTGCAGTAAAATTTATGATCCATCTAGAGAAGCTTTGGAGAATTTGATGAAAGATTTTTGGTCATCCAAAGGAGGCTTAGTTTATGATATTCCCACTAAAGAAAAAATTAATGAAGTGCTTGTGACTTTGTGGAACATCGCTGAGAATGTAAGACCTGTAATTCTTATTGAATATGTTAAGAGGCTATTATTGATATGTGATTTGCATTTGTATAGATTGCAACAGAGGAAAGATCTGGACAATTGGGAACAGGACATGAATAACACTTCAAAAGACAAAGCTAAAATATTTGTTGAGAATGAGGTTGACTTGGAAGGTCCGCCAGATAACTTTACCTATGTAAATAACTACGTCCCTGGGGAAGGTGTACATATACCTGAGGATCCTGTTATTGGTTGTAACTGTGGGGAAGAATGTTCACCTGGGTCTAAGTGCTGTGCCAAGGAGTGGGAAAGTCGTTTTGCCTATGCTCCAGATCGTCGTCTCAATGTTAATGTAGGGACTCCCATATATGAGTGTAATAAATGTTGCAAATGCCCTAGTAACTGTCGCAACAGAGTAGTTCAAAATGGTAGGCTGGTTGATCTGGCCGTTTTTCGGACCAAAAACGGCTGCGGTTGGGGTGTAAAAGCTATGCAAATGATCCGTAAAGGAACATTTGTTTGTGAATATGTTGGAGAAGTAATTACAAATGAGGAGGCAGAAAAACGTGGAATGATCTATGATGCTGAAGGAAGAACGTACTTGTTTGACTTGGATTACAATGAGAAAACCCAGTGCCCATACACTGTTGATGCAGCCAGGTTTGGTAATGTTTCACATTTTATTAATCATTCCTGTGACCCTAACTTGGCAGTCTATGCAGTGTGGATCAACTGCTTGGATCGAGACCTTCCAAGACTGGGTCTGTTTGCCACAAGGATGATACGCAAAGGGGAGGAGATATCATTTGACTATCTTTGCACGTATTCTGAAAAGGAGAACCCAATAGCCGCTGAAAAAAGTAAGTTTGAGAATGATACACTTTCTGATAAAGATGATCGACCAACCACACCAAATTGCCAGATAGATTCTGAAAAGGCTTTTACCCCATTCAGTTCCCCATCTCGCTCAAGACTTACACTGCCATCCAAAGAGGAAGAGGAAGGCAACTTGCCCGACGATGTAGTGCCCGACACTAGAAGCCGCAGGATGCTTTGTAAATGTGGTGCAGCTAACTGTAGAAAGTATTTGTTTTAATTGGTCACTTCTGATAAATTGATCTTTTACTTGTTAATTAGAGGTTCATGCCTGTTATCAAAATAGCAGGGAAAAATCAATTTGTTAAGGGATCTTTTTTGTATAGATTAAGATCTTTATTGATACTGGTGTCAAACATGTTAAAAATTCGAGATATTTTATATTTGTCCTGTATGGAAAACTTGGGAGAATTATTTTTCCATCCATTTCGGTGGCTGCTTGGTCTCAGGTGTCGCTCTCGCAATAGACTGGCTGCCGATGATGGAGAGATCGGGTCAGGTGTACTGAGGTTTTTTCCTAAATGGTTATCCAATTTAGCTTCAAGCAAATGTGGGTACACTTCCTCTAAACTAATCTTTACTCATCCCTCACTCTTTAGCATAGTTAGTACATATGTGCATAACCTCTTCTGGTAGTAAAACAGGGTGCTAAAAATATATATTTTTGGTAAAACAAAACTAGTTTATTTTATTTATTCATTTATTTAGCACCGCGTCTTACTACCTGTTCGGGCTATACGCTTAAGTACTAATTACTCTAATGGGTTAGAAATTAGGAAGGTTGAATTTAGAGGAAGTGAACCTGCATTTGCGTGGAGGTAGAGGGGAAAACCATTTAGGAAAAACCACTCCTAGTTCAGCTGACGAAGATTCAAACCTTGATCTCGTCCATGGCAGTCTATCTCAACACGAATCTAACGTGTTAGCTAACTACACCACCGAGGCAAGTAAAACTAGTTGAGGATTGGATGGACGTGACTTGGTGACAACCTGTGATGGAAGAAAAATGAACAAAAATTCTGTTGGTAAAATAAATGGATATATTTAATTCAGATTATTTTATTATAAAGAAGATTTTTTGGTTATTTATTTTGTATTAGAACTGTATTTGTTTAACAAGTAAATGGGATTTACAAATGTCATTGATATTATAAATAAAATAAGGAAGGACTAAAAATGGATGGAAAAATTCCACTTGGAGAAAGAAAAACAAATTTTGTTTGAATCCAATGCACAACATTAACCTGCTCCATTTGGACTCAATATAAATTGTTGAATGTTTATTTGTAATTATTATTGTTATTCATATAGAACAATCATTTTTACCTTTATTTTAGTAATTATTACAAAGATTTTTTCTTTTTAAAGTAAGTTTGCATTAATTGAATAAATGGCATTTAGGATTGAGTGAATTTACCTTGTAGGATATTTGTCCCTCCCACATCATTTCCTTTAAATGTCTACAACAGAATTTTTATAGGCTGCCTTTATTTGTATGTTTGATATCCTTGTTTACAAACTTTTTAAATATATGTATGTATTTATAATATATTTGTTTTGACTTGATCCATTTCAATTTATATAAAAGTCAATTGTTTTGAAGCTAAAAAGTACCTCCAAGTTATAATTAAGCCTAAAGACTTGTTGTGATGTTGGTTATTTCTTTATTATTATTATTAAGTTTTTTGGAAAGAATTCTCCATGATAAACTTATTAGCTTAAATGTTGTTTTTTTAATGTGTCTCTTATTTAAAAAAATTTAAAGGTTTTAATTTTTTTATTTCAATTCAAATTTGACATTTGACTATCTTATTTTATTATGTTTTTTAGAGCTAGCCTTTTACTGCAACACATAAAACCCCAAACTATTTTCATACCTCTTTATGAATGTAAATAATACACTTTAAAATCATTAGAGTATGGATCCATATGTATTATTTAATAGCAACTTAAAAATTAATTTGGAAAAAAATAAAATAGTAATTTCAATTAATAAACTCCCAGAATCATGATACTACATAAACATTAATAAACTTACCTGGATTATCTGAGCTCAACACTAAATAAAGGGGAAAATTGTTTATTTCTGCTAAGCAAAGACTTAAAAAAACATTTTTTTCTGTTTATTTAGATATAAATAGGTAAATGAAAGTGTACAATGCATATTTTTTCTAAGTTTTAGATTACTAACAAACACAAATAAGTTCTTAATCAATAAAGTTGTTTCTTCATTTTTCAAATATGTATTATTTTGTAGACAAGTTTTCGTTAGAGCTATTATATACATTAGGAATGTATTATAAATATATGTACATTAATTTGAATGTGTTAAATAAATAATTTGTGATAAAAAAAGTCCCACAAAATATGCCATTTAAGTTGGCTTTTAGTATAAATTAGATATTTGTTTATTATTGTCTTTACCAAGTGAGCCACTAAAGCTTATTAAGTTGCTACTACAAGACAAAATACAATACACTGCATAACTAAATTTATTAATGAAGTAATGTTTAACAACCGGTATTTTACAAGATTAAATTTTACTTAAGAGTATTAATACTTTACATGATTTCTAAATGCACTTATAATAAGTATGTAGGAAATAAACTTCTCTAAATCAAGTAAGTAATTAAATATTATATAATGTATAAATATGAAACACACATTTAACTAAAAACACAAACACATGTTATTTATGGTTCAAATTTGGAGGAATAGCCAGCGCTCCTACCTAAGTAATGCTGGAACAGAAGTTGTTTGAATAAAATACTAAAAAACACACAAACAAATTTTTAAAGACAATCTTTCACTGTCACAAACATCATCTTCAGGTTACGAGACTAGACTGATGCTCTTGGTTGAACTGCGAGGTAGGCTGTCAATATCTAACAGTTTATCAGTTGTTATTTCATTGTATAGACGGCAGCAATTGGATTAAATAGATATATAAAATAATCTAAAAGTTTTGTTGTATAATAGTATATATTACATTATAATTGTGACATTGAATACCCTCAACAAATAAATCTACAACACTTAACAACTCAAAGAGATGAGAACTGGCCCATCAATTTATCACCAAATCCAGACAAGCCCCTACTAACTTCAACCTTGTATTACCTCTCCTTCCTACTAGCACACGTGATAATAATATGTCTTGTGTCACAATTAGGATATATAACAGCACTTTTAGTTTTTCTATTTAATCCAAGTGCTGCTGTCTATAAAGTGAAATTAAAACTGAAAAATAAAATAAGTTGTTGGCATTCAACCTTGCGATCTAACCAACAGCATTGGTATACTCTCTTGGCCTGAAGAAACTGCCAGACAGTGAAAGCTTTTCTTTAAAAAAGTGTTTTAGCTTGCTCCTTCCTAATTTAAACCATGATTTAGCCTAGTGCTGTTTTCCTAATAACGTGTTTACAAACACTTCATTATTTCAATGCCTTCATGGCATCTTCCTCAGGAAGTATTATACTTAGGCACACCGATATTTCGCGAGTTGTATTTTTATGAACTTTTACTTAGCACATTAAAATTGCCATAGAAACATAATTAAACATCAATGTGGCATTTTTGAGTGACAATATTAACGCGAAATAAAACTAAATTAAATCTATTCGCGAAATTGACGATTTGTGAATTATGTGAATTGAATATGAATAAATGTGAATTATGGTCATTTTTTTTCTATTTAAATGCTAATAAATAATAAAACATTGCTGACATCAGAAACCATTCTAAGACTTTGATAAAAAATAAAAATAATACCAACTGAACCAATATAATTTTCTTTCAAAAGAAAATTTATTTCCCTCATCCAAAGACTTGCTTTAAAAAGTGTTAAAACTGGCTACTACAACGGCCATATTGGGCACCAAGGCAAGTATTTAAAGAATTAGAGGCAAAAAACAACGCCATGTCTAAGGTAGAGTGAGATCTCTCTACACTCATATATTTGGCTTCCTGATGACATCACTACCATCAAGATCGTTAGATATTGACGGTGCTTTAGTAAGATCATTTTGTTTTTAACCTCTCTATATATTTCATATTTAAACATGCCTAAAGTTTTAAGTATTTTTGAAAGAGAGCGTGAGTTTGGAAAAGAAGGATTTTATATATTTGATAAAGTTAAAAAAATAATGATGTGCAAATTGTGCAACACATGCGTTGACTGGTTCAAAAAAGACACGTGTTTGAAGCACAGTAATAGTGCTTTGCATAAACGGAAAAAAAGTAATGTTTCTGAATCATCAAAACAAGCAACCCTTGAAAATTCTCTAATAAAGTCTAAAAACTCAAAAGAAGACCACAAAGAATTCATTATGGATACCACGAAAACATTTATGGAAGCCAATATTCCCATTGAAAAACTAGATCATCCTTCTATGCGATGTTGGATGTATAAATATGTGAAAGGTAACCATTTTGCAAGATTTTTTAAAATTTATTTTATTATTTAAAAATCAAAAACAAATAACGACCTATTATTTTCCGATTTTATTTTCCTAATGACAAAATAGTGTTTTTTTTAACACTTTTGATTATTTACTAATTTATCAACAAAAATAAGAGATAGGAATGTTTGATTACTTAAAGATGTTTATATTTAAGTACAAATAGTGAAATAGCCTAATAAATTAGTGTATACACATTTTGTCAACCAACATAGCCTAATATTAGTTTGTTCTATCAAAAATTAGTATGCCTACAATTCGGTTTTAGGTGGAGGAGACCTCCCTAAGGCAGAAACTATAAGAAGTGTTTGGATTCCAGAAGTTAACCAAAGTCAAGAAGATAATATCAAGAATAATGTAAAAAAATCAGCAAGTTGCAATTCTTTGTGATGAGACAACTGATAGAAAAGGACAGTGTGTTTTTATTTTGTTGAAAATATTACATGCTGATTCGAAGCATAGCTTGTTTGTTGGTGCAGTTAAAGTTTTGCAGAACGCTTCAGCAACAGAATGTTCATGGGCACTTGTAGACACCATCACCAAGTATGAGATTCCTTATGAAAATGTAGTTTGTGTTGTGACAAATGGTGCGCGTTACATGACGAAATGTGTGACTTCTTTGAAAGTTCTCTTATGGGTTGATTTTCTGCATATACAGTGCTGGGAATACAAACTTAATTTGGGCCAAAATTATTGGTCATTAGAGCTGCCAGAGCTGAATGAGTGTGTAGCTAAAGCAAAGGCCGCATTTCTGAACATTCGAAAGAGAAAACATAATTATCTAGCATTTCTAAATGAAAAATACAGTAAAGATGAAAAGTCTGCTAAGCTATTTCCAAACCCAGTTTTTAACGCGATGGAACTCTTGGTTTTGTTCAGTGGTGTACCTCTGTGAATATTTGGTTGATCTAGTGGAATATTTTTCCACATTGGAGGAGGTGACACAAGCACTTAAGTAATTCCAGGATATGTCAAATGATAAAGTAACCCTAATGTTGATTGAATGCCAAGCAACCTTTTTAATTGAACACTGTTCTGAATTGGTGGAATTAATTACTATACTCGAAGGTTCTACCTATGCCTTTAGTCATAAGTTGTATGGTAAAGTGACAGAGCTACAAAGTAATTTTAAACTGATATCTGATATGAACTACGGAGAAAAAACACAGGAAAAATTGAAAATTCTTCCAACTCTAAAACAAGCAAATGTCAAAAGTCAGTTTCAATCTTTAGGATGGCAGTGCCTTATAAAGCTGAATTCACTCCATCAGTCAGACCCATCCAAAACATTTTTTTGTAAACATTGGTACTCTTTTTGACACTCGCTCGATTGGTACATTATTATTATTATTAGCACCGCGTCTTACTACCCGTTCGGGTTATACGCACTTACGCTAATGTGTAATGGTAGGGTGATTGTGAGATGAAATGGAGGACCTACAGTTTAACGTGGAATCCGAACCACGGTGGAGGCCTGGCATTCCTCACATTCACAAGTTGTGATTAATACACGTCTTGTCAGAGGTGAAGGAAGGGTTTGGCAATCAGATAAATATGTGCCGGGACCGAGGATTGAACCCCGGACCCTCAGCACAGAAGTCTGACACCTTACCCCTAGACCACCAGGTCACCGATTGGTACAAAACAAGTTAATTCTTATCTCTTCCAATCAGCTCAGAAAATACCATTTTTAAAATCCTGCTCTGAAATTAATTTTCAAAGAGAATACTGTGCGCTGCAGACACAAGTGAGAGCTTTGCAAAGCCATAGTAAAAAAGTTGACATTTTGGACATATTGTGTGGACTCAAAGAAGACCGTGAAGAGTTTGCCATCAACAGCATAAAATCAATCTGGACTCCATTGTCTAATGTTGACAGTGCATGCGCATTTACAGCATATTACAACATTATGTCAGACAAGTGCACTAACTTTAAAATCTAAAATTTGGAAACAGTGTTGACTTTGTACTTTGGTGATTGACGTAAAGTATGTTGAAAAAAAGTATGAACATTTTTGTCTTATAAAATAATTCAGTGCAAGTACTTTCTAAGCTATTTGAGTTAATTTATTACCATTACCTTAAAAAAAACTCTTAAGACTTTTTATACCGAAAATCAGGGTCTTACCTTTTATTTACCGAAATTCAACTTTTTATTTAACGAAATCACGTAATTTTATTTACCGATTTTATTTATCGAAAATCATGGTTTTACCCTTTTATTTACTGACTTTTTATAACAGAATCTAGTGGTTTTACTTACCACAAATCAGGGTTCCTAATTATACTAAACAGGAAATTGGTTTAACCGTGATTACAACTAAGCAAGTGAAGCAGAATCTAACTTGCTGTTTAGTCTAATACTTTTAAGGAAAATTCCATGAAGGCATCGAAATATTGAAGTATTTGTAAATGTGTGATAATGGTTTTACTTTTGTTTGTCTCTTATTCATCCATATGCACTTATAAAATGTTGCCAGCGAGTCTAGTTAGTTCACCTGTGAATCCATTTTATTCAGGTGTTAACTCGTGATGAATGTGGTCTTTGGAGGATGTTTCACTATTAGGTTGAAAATACTAATTAAAATAAAGTTTTATACCATAACCTCAAAATGCATGTTTAATCTAGTTGATCTTTTCGTTTGAGTAGAGGTTAACTAATTTGGATGGTACGGTATATATGTTTAGGTTGGCAAAATATGCAAATAATTATTTGATAAAAATACAAATTTGGACAACTGAAAAACAAATAACTTGAAACATACACAAATATTCGAGAATACAAAAGATTGTGTTGGTTTTTAATATGACAAAAAAATGTAATTACAGAAAAATGCCAAATTATTAATTCATAATTCATAAAGCTTTTGCTATTTACATATTATAATAAGGTTAAGACTTAGATATTATTGTAATTAATAAATGCGGGTATGAATTAAATTGGTTAGGTAACCTTTAAAATATTGTATATAAATACATTATAATTTGCCCTTATAAGAAGTTGGCATAATTTGGCTATATTTATGTGTGTGTATATATATTTAATGTAGATCCAAGACTGTGTATATATGTATATATGTGTATATATATATATATATATATACACACACACACACAGTCTTGGATCTACATTAAATATATTAATTTTCCTGACAGTACAAACAATTGTTAATTATTTTAACTGAACATATAAACATGACAAAAAAAAAGGTTGGACCCTCAAATTCAAAACTGAATACACTAATTAATTCTTTCAAAACTGTTATTTTTGTTAAATAATATAAATACGACAAGGAAACAAAAATAAGTATTCAGTATCACCAAATCTGCATCAAGAATTTTTTTTCATCCCTATTTCTGAAACAAAGTTAATCATAAGTAATAAGTACGTACTTAAATTGTATTACAAAATAGAGGGTTTTAATTTTCATTAAGATTTGAAATAAATTGTAATATTCATATTGGAGGAAAATCGGATTCAACCTACCACTTCTACTGTTTAACTTCCTAAAAATTGACTTTTGAAAATAATATAATTTCAACTCTGGCAATGTGAAGTTTATATTTTAGCTTGTTTTATAGTTATTTTTAAATTAATTGGTCTTGGAACTGTTCTGAAAAAGTTAAAAATAATTTAATCTAGTACTTAAGTGCACATTTTTTTGTAGTTATTTATACTTAGCTAACATTGTTTTTCTTTGTCAAAAAAATAATAGTAAATTTAACTTATTGTGCAACTATATAACATTTATTTGAATATTACTCATATTTCAAATTAGTAATATATTTTAAAGAAAGAAATATTTTAATCTCAGATAAATAAAAAAAATTCACTCACATGTTTATGTTAGGCATCTTGTTAAAATTGGTCTATTTTATGCATAATTCTAATTTGTGTTATTGTGGTTTTAAGAATGGGCATTTAGATAATGATTGAGGTGGTTCCAGCAAGCCTCTTTGTACATTATCTTGTTTTGTAAACATATATTTTCTATTTTGCACTGGCACTATTTTAATTGTGTCAAGATTTACAGTATTATATTCTTTGAATTCAATAAGAGTTAATAGTTTTGGTGATGTATTCATTTTATTCCATTGGCTATTTTTATAGGAGGTGAATATTCATAAAAGAATAATCTCACAAAATAAAATATCCATTAATACATGGAGGAATTCATTATAAACATAATAATCTAATACATTGTATAAACACATTTGATTCAAAAGCTTTCTTTTACTTGTATTTGGTTGATAATATTTTAAGTGGTTTTCCTACTTGCAAATATTGAAATACAACAGGACCGGAAGAAAGACTGCAAGGAAATAGTTTGTAGCAAACATTCCTTTATTTTGTGTTTGTGATTGGCCAAAGGGGGGCTTATAGTCCTGTCAATCCTTGTCCTGCAAACAACCCTCGATCCACCCCTGATAAACATACATCAATTGGAGAACTTGAGATAAAACAAGTCATTACGAATTATCTCTCTTGGTTGGATGGTCTTATTTTCATCTCGGGCTGGTAGTGGCCCGACTAACAATAGAAACATTATTTAATTATACAAGGATGTTGTGTGTAGGATGTTAGGGAAAACTAGCTAAGCAAATCCAAGAAAACAGGATAATAGACAATGTTAAGAAAATACACCTTATTGACCATAGGATTTTACAGGTTTTGCATAAAAATGTTTGCATTTAAACCAAATTTGGTCTAAATATTTAAAATATACTTTTGCTTAAAAATCTCGGCTACCTCATTTAAACATTTTTTATGTGGCCCCTCTAGTAAACATGTTTTTTATTGGGTGGAATTTAAGGTCTTCATTTTGTTATTTTAAAGATGAGATGATTTTTACAAAGTTTATTGAGTTAGCCTTTCGGGTCATTCCATGTTAAATCAACAAATGGGCTTTGCCACACCATTTTTGATTTTGATGAAATTTGGTAGGTGATTTGTACCAATCTTTTAGACTCCAGAATTTTTTTTATTAAAAAAAATTACTCCTTGAGATATAGGCTATTTTTTACACCACGAACAAGCAAAAAATACCATTTCGGGGTTCTTTTCTAAAATCTGCATTAAGTTTATTTGAACTAGCAGGGATGGCAGCTAAGGCTCATTTGAAAGCTTAAGGAATGAACTTTTTTTTAGTTTAGACGAAATTAGATTTGATTTAAGGCTAAGCATAGTTTTTTAAGCTTAAATTTTCATTTTTTAAACCGATTTTCTCGGAATTTGGGCTTAAAAAATATAATGAAGAATTTATAGTAACAGGCCAATATTTTTTTTCGGTTACACTTATGTATAAGTAGTGTGTACAGAAAAAAAATTGAACTGTTACTGATAGTCCCTCAACCTAAAATAATTGCTAGAATTTGGTAAATTTAAAAAAAAATGCTTTTTCAGAGCCCAAAAAAGTCATGTGGGACATGTGTTAAAATTTTTAAAGTGCCAGGATAGAAAGCCCCTATAGTTTACTTTAAAACAAAAAATATTTCATCTTGTTACTTCAAGGGGTTCAATTGCCACAATCCTTTGAAGTAACAACAAAACAACGCTCAATCACTATTGAAAACGGGGCTAAGCAGAAAGGATAATTTGCAATAGGCCTAGTATTTAGTTAAAAAGTATAAATAGTTGGTTAAAATTTTTGTTGAAAAATTACATTACATAGGTAACTATACATAAAATATATAAATAATAGTAGCCTATTATTTATTATATAAAGTTTAAATTTGATAGGCTCTATTTTAATAACAATAAATCTAGGTATTATTGTTTATAGACCCATTTTTTTAAATACTTTTTTTTAGGGTTTTAGGGATGTTACAAATTATGTGACGTAGAATATATTAAAAGTATTGATTAAACTGTAGAATAACATCTACCCTACAAGCTTGTCTGGAAAAGCAGATTTCACAGACAGTGTGGCTATTGGTTCAAAACATGTTTCAACAGTCATAGTTCCACTTGCTCTGTTCAGTTGCTGGGTTGACTCAGACCATGTAGGTTGTGTGTTGTACTGTAGTCTCTTCAACAGTGGGATTTTGATTTCTTTTTCGTTTAGTGCTCAATAAAAAGTTGTGAAAAACTGTTTATAAATGTAGTTTAAGCTTAAAATGTTTGATTTTATGCTAGTGAAATTATCATTATTATGATGGAGTGTTCTTGTTCTATTGGCATCTTCACAGGAGGGGTATGTCATAAATTATCTTACTCTAGGTTTTCAGTACTACATAATATTTCTGAGTTCACTGAAGAAGAAAAAACATTATTTTCAATGAGAACCGGTTTTACTGAAATAAAAAATGTTTGCACTTTTCATAAAGCTGAGTTTTTAGAAAAATACTTTCGTATTTATGGCAAGTCATGCTCAGACCCCAACAATGTTCACTCAAAACCTGTTAAAAAATCTCTCCGGGAAATATCAATGACACTTTCAACCTGCAATCCTGATCTGACTTTAATTCCTGGGAAAGCATTGTGCACAAAATGCCTAAACAAAATTCAAAACCCAAAAAAGACCACAGATAGTGATAATGAAAATGAATATTTAGACATTTATGAACCTGAAACTGTCCTTGTTGAGTCAGTTAATGAAGCTTGTTCAGCACTTGGCATTTCTCCTGTCAAGGTGCAGAAGCTATCAGTTGAAGCCAGACCCTCAGTGATACAAAAATAGCTAAATCTGTATCAGAAAAGTAAAACAAGTCTTTTGAGTTGAACATTTTGACCGATGAGTGTTTTTCCAATAAAACACATGTTAATCTAGATATGAGTATGAGCAATTAATTGACAAGCTTAAAGACAAGAAAATTGCTTCTTCTACTCAAGAAAAAATTAACTGTTCCTAGCAGATGGAGAATTGCTAAAGTTCAGAGCGAGTTTAATGTCAGCCAATACCTAGTCTGCCAGTCAAGAAGTTTGGTAAAAAAGAATGGGATTTTGCCGCAAATTGGGAAGAATCTGGCTAAAAATAAACTTGATGAAGCTTCAATGAAAACTATACAAGATTTCTATGAAAATGATGAGTATAGTAGAATGATGCCAGGAAAAAAGGATTGTGTGTCTGTTAGAGAACCTGATGGAACGAAGGTTAACATTCAAAAACGATTAATTTTATGTAATCTTAGGGAGCTTTACACATGTTTAAAAAAAATGTACCCAAACATGAAAATAGGTTTTTCCAAATTTGCAGAACTGAGACCCAAATTCTGCGTGTTAACTGGTGCATCAGGCACGCATTCCGTCCGTGTGTGTATCATACACCAGAATGTAAAATTGATGCTTGGAGCCATAAAAGTAGGAATGGACTACAAAGATCTCCTTACCTATATGGTCTGCAATGTCGATAATGAGTTGTGCTTGTTTTCAAAGTGTAATGATTGTCCAGGAAGTTATGGGCTGCACGCAGTACTGGAAGAAAGGTGGGAAGATTTTGAAAACGTTGAAAGAGAACTTAAATTCAAACAGTGGGTTTCAACAGACCATTGTAAGCTGTCTACTTGTGTCCTTCCATTTGATGAGTACTTGGATAGGCTAGTGGAAAGGTTTGAGCAACTTAAGGTCCATCATTTTATTGTGAAGAAACAAGCAGAATTCCTCAACACAAAGAAGACAAATCTGCAAGAGGAAGAATGCATACTAATGGGAGACTTTTCTGAAAAATTTTCTTTCGTAGTACAAGACGATGTACAATCCTACCATTGGTTGAGTAACCAGGCAACGTTACACCCCTTTGTGTTGTACTTCAAAGAAAATGGAGAGTTAAGAAACTGATGTTTTTGTGTAATCAGCGATTCATTAGAACACAACACCACAGCTTTCTACACCTTTCAAAAAATACTCATGGACAGTTTAAAATCATCCCTTCCTCAAGTGAAAAAAGTGCCCAATATAAGAACAAAAAAAATTTCATAAATTTGTGTCACCATGAACAAGATTTTGGAGCTCAAGCCGAGTGGCTTTTTTTTTTGCCACATGCCATGGCAAGGGACCATGTGATGGAATTGGTGGGACAGTTAAAAGGATTGTAAGAAAGACAAGTCTTCAGAGGACAGTAAAAAGTCAAATCATCCCACCAATAGATATGTACAAATATTGCGTGGACAATATAAAAAAAATAGAGTTTTTCTTTAGTTCAAGACAAGACATTGAAGAGGTTGGACTGCAACTTCAGACAAGGTACCAACTTGCCATTCCCGTACCACAGACTAGATCATATCATAGTTTTATTCCTGTTAGCCAAAGTGTTCTTCACGTCCGCATTACATCCCTGTCGGAAGAATTCAGAATTGTTGCAGTCA
>CABFWO010000170.1:11292-39581 GCA_902155825.1 Timema genevievae | reverse complement strand
CCCCCCCCGTCCCATAAAAATGTATGTAAATATACACTCAGAAAATTTTGCTTATTATCTATATATTTAACATAAAATGTCTACCCTTGTAAACCAAATATTGACCTTTTTTGTTCGTCAAAATTTACAAATGAGGACTTTAACAGCAACCTTAAGGTGTGCAACCGCTGTAAAATTTTAAACTGGATTTTGAAGTTTTTTCTTTTTTCTCTTTTCTCTTTAATATGAAAATGTCTACCCTTATTGACCCAATGTCGGCCTTTTTTATAGGTCAAAATTCACAAATGAGGGCTCTAATAACGATGTGATGACCTGAAGATGTGCATCTGCCAATAAATTTTCAAAAGTTTTAGTCGGAAGTTAAAATATTTTATGCGAAAGTGTCAAACCTTTTTTACCCAATATTGACCTTTTTTATTGGTCAAAATTTACAAATGAGGATTTTAATAGCAATGCGATGACTTAATGATTTGCAATCACTAATAAAAAATTTATTTTCTTTTAACTGGAAGTTATTTTTACTTTTTTAACCAAAAATAGAATTTTTCAAAAAAATTAAATTACACTTTTTTTTTACTGGAAGCCGAAAAATTATTATGAAAGTATAGCACAATATGCTAGTTTACTTTATTGTAGTGTAAATTTATTATATTCTAATGGGCATAACAAAAAAAACAATCTTTACAACGAATTATCTCTCTCACTTTTCCTTTTTATGCAAAAATTAATGGTAGCTTCATGAAAAAAAAGTGAAATAAATTCAAATTGTGTAATTTCAAAGTGAGCTTTAGTAACGGTTCAAAAGTCATTAAAAAGGGTCCTGTTTTGCTTGACTAAGAAGTTGAAATTGTCGAGTAGTCTTACACAGTGCAGCGTGCATGTCATCTTTGACATTCAATATCTTTTCATTTTTGTTTTGATGGCACCAAGTGATGAATACTTTGCCTTTTGAAGAAACAGGAAACTTTGTAATTGAATCCAAGCTTTGATCTTCGCTTTGTAATTTTTTGTCTTTAGTTCATGGACCCCTGAAGCCCAGCTACGGACCCCAGTTTAAGAACCCCTGTTCTAGAGTATGAATGACCACTCTGAGCAAGCTATTTGCTTTGCATATAACACAACCGGGCAGTGTTAGGTAGAAACAAAAAAAACTACTTGTACAGCTGTGGTTAATTGTTTCAATTTCTTTTAGTATAGTGTCTTACTACCTGTTCAGGCTGTACCCATAGTATCAATATTTATAATTTATTTAATAGATATTATTTCTTAAAAAAAGGTTTAGAGAGTTTAAGTAACTCTTTAATAATGGTTTTACATCCATTACTGTTTCCAGTCTATGGCCTGGGTCATTTTTTAATTCAAGCCATATATTTTTCACTACCAGCCTGCTAGGCCTGTCATAGCTTCATATGCCTTATAATCTAACTTAAGACTAGGACTGGCACAACATCCAGTCTCCAGCCATTAATTTATCACTGTGAAAGGGTAAACCCACATTTCACCAATGATACATTTTCGGCCATGCCAGGAATCAAACCCGGGACCCTTAGCTCAGTAGACATGCTACAGGCTTAGCTAAAGTGTCTGATTCTTTAATAGTAAATGCTTAAACTAATAAGTTACATGAAGCTGATCCAGATTGTTTAACTTAAAAAGAGGCCTCACTTGATGAATATTTAAAAAAAACTTTTTTAACAAGTACTTTCATATTATGATGAGTGAAAAAATTGATTTAAATAACACTTTGTGCCAAACAACATAATGGCTCCCTTTTAGCCTGTAATTGATCCAGGAGATGTATCGAGAGATAACTATTGGCACAATGAGAACAAAATTGCCAGAGAGAGAGCTTGCCCATCCGATCCTTGCACAGATTTTACAAGACCCAATTAAGATCAACAATTCACTATTAAAAACATAAATACAGGATTGTGATTAATATTGGCTCCATGCAGTCTGAATTACTTGATGAAATAAACTAACATAAAAACAATGGTGCGACATCAATTTACATCTTTTGAGAGATAACATATTTTAGATTTTAAGTTGGGGGAGTAACTTAAAACTTATATTAGACCCAATTTAGAAGTTGTTTGAAATATAAAACACAAAGCTAATACAATTCAAGAGTATGGGATTTGAGTTTATGAACTAACTAGGAAAATCCATTTCAATCAGTTAATGATTTCTCTGATCTGAAATAAATAAGATGTTTAGTTACAAAACTTCAGTTATAATGAGTAAAATATATCATACAGGGATTACCATGTTTGTATAGTAGTTTCTTGATAATTATTGTCGTACCAACTATGATAGGTTTTAACTCGCTATTTTAAAATGCTCTCTGGAGGGTTTTTTCCAACCACATTCTCGGTAATTATGCAAAAAGAAATTTTAGCTTTAGAATTTACCCATCAGAACTAGTGATCTAAGTTCTCAGGCTAAAAAAAGTCGAATAAAGACTGGGTACACATTCAAATCTCCTAAAATATGTGTTCAAACAGACAACTGGACAAATACATGTTATTTTATATTTAGATGATGAGTTGTTACAAACATAAAATATGTGGGGGTCACTAAAGCACATTCCACTCTATAAAATTACAATTTCTTCCCTTCAATATTTATTATGGGTGAAATTAAGCAAGAGAGAAAACTAGAAAGTGGGTACGTGTTCAGCTGACGGGTGGATGAAACTATGTCCTGTTCAAAGATGTGTTGGTTCAAGTTGGTCATGCATGCCAACAACATTTGATCAAAGTTGTTGAATCTTTGATATTTTTCTTGGAAGGTTCGAACAGTATAATAATAATAATAATAATAATATTTAGCACCGCGTCTTACTACCCATTCGGGTTATACGCCTAAGTTCTAATTACGCTAATGGATTAGGAATAGGGTAGGTTGAATTTAAAGGAAGTGAACCCGCATTTGCGTGGAGGGAAAGTGGAAAACCATTTAGGAAAAACCACCCCCAGTTCACCCGACCGAGATTCGAACCTCGATCTCCCCGTCCTCGGCAGTCGGGCTCAACACGACTAGCGCGTTAGCCAACTACGCCACCGAGGCGGGTACATCGAACAGTATAAAATACTCCATCTCTAGTAGAGAAAAGGCTCATATATTAATGTCTCTTACAGACCACACATTGCAGATTAATAAATACTAAGCCACTTTAGGTGGCTGCATGGTCTATGGTGCTACTCTCACAGTAGACTGGACTGACAGTAATGGGGAGATCGAGGTTCAAACCTTGGTATGGTGTACTGAGGATGGTTTTCCACTCTCCTTCCACAAAAATGTGGGCACATTTCCTCTAAATTTAGCCTTTGTCATTACTAAAACCATTAGCGTAATTAGTATATAAGCCAAAAGGGTAGTAAGACGCGGTGCTAACAAAATAGGTACTAGACTCTCTTAGTAGCTGTGGCTAAGCTTAAGTGTGTCTTTATAATTTCGGCAAACTTTACTGGACATATCAACATGTTCCCCCCGGGTCTAAGCCATCACTCTCGCAGTAGACTAAACTGCCGAAGACGGGGAGATCGATGTTCGAATCTTGGTCAGGTGTACTGAGGATGGTTTTTCCTTAATGATCTTTCATTTTCTGTTGATGCAGGTACACATCCTCTAAATTCAACCTTCCTCATCCGTTAGACAGTGTAAATTATGCTCGTGTTTTAAGGATGATAAAGATTAAATTTATAAAAAGTATACCATTATTTTTGTGGATGGAGAGTGTAAAAGTATTTAGGAATAACCGCCTTCAATACACCCTTTCGTGAACAGAACCCTGAATGACACCTTAGCCCATTTGACCATTGAAACATTATCTACACAACTAAAAAGTACCAAAATTGTAATAACAAAAACAATGACAATATTCTCACTTGTATGAAGCACATGAGTAAACATTTGAAAGCAATGGGGTTGGGTTGAACGCCACATAATTTGTTCATCAGTAAGATTGTAAAGGGGAGATGTCTTGCTCCAATAGGAGTTCTCAGAACAAGAGGTAAGCAGGGAACAAGCTGACTCATTTGAATGAACAAGCCTGTGCTTGTTGGACACATCACTACAACACTGTAAGCTGTCACTTGACACGATTTGTGGGGGCATAGTGAGAAACCAGTCAAACATTTTCAATATTGTAATGGTTGTTTCATTGCACTTGTCATTGATTGCTATTGTAGTTTTTCAAAACCATTTTGAAATGCTTATACTTCCATGGTGAAAACTCACTCACCGCTATTAACCCACCCAGTTTTTGGTAAGGGATTGAACTTTTAAAAGTACATCACATCCACTTTTTCTCTCTTGGGTAGGATTTGGATCCCACGAAATATAAATATTAACCCAATATTATAAGGGTGCATGTGTCGTTCAAACAACATGCACTGTGATCTCATTTTTAATATCGGGGTACATTATTATTGCATCAAATAAAACAATATTAAGGTTATAATTATTTATTAACATATAATATACACTTGAAATAAATACAACTAATGAACTCTCAAAAAATGTATAGCTAAATAAACTACACAAAACATTTGAACATGATATTTGAGGGACACAGCAGTAGGCCTAAAGTAATTTGGCCTGAAAATTAATTCTTGCCCACTAGGTGTTAAGACAGTCACAATTTATTCTAGAATACATGTATTTATATTTTTGCCTTGAGGGTTTCTGAAATTGCCTAAAGAAATATCAAGGAAATGGTAAAATGTGATTTCAAATTGTACCAAATAGCCAATTTCAAAATAACCAAGTAAAAAATCATTAGTAGATACCAACGATCGAGATAAAAGATAACCCATGTACAAACCAAGAACTTGTTTCCTAGATAATCTGAATAGGACATAAGTATCATGTTCCCAGATAACTGTTGTTAAAACCAAGTATCAAGTAAGTACCAAGATAATATATATACATTTATTTTATTTCTCAGATATTTTAAAATAGATTTATAAATATCAAAATTTCAAAATCATCACGAATCTAGTTTAAAATGTAAAATTCTACTATGGTCTTCTTTACAGGTTATGCCAATGCCAAGATCTATAAATGTGACAATGACAAATGCCCTCGCCCGGCATGTTACATTTCTGGTGGTTCTTCGAAAGATGACTCATTTCCGTGCTTAAGACCTAACTGTACAGGACGCTTTAAGCTGATACGACATGTCTCCTTTGTCGACTGCCCAGGGCACGACATTCTTATGGCCACCATGCTAAACGGAGCAGCTGTGATGGATGCTGCGTTGCTACTGATAGGTTAGTATTTTGGATAGCCATTTATAGTCCTGACAAGAAAATAGTTTGCTTTAGCCTGAAAGAAACCTTTTTCAATATGTAATTTTTTGTTAATATAATAAAACCCTTCCTTCCCCTCTGACAAGATGTGTATTAATCACAACTTGTGAATGTGAGGAATGCCAGGCCTCCACCGTGGTTCGGATTCCACGTTAAACTGTAGATTCTCCATTTCATCTCACAATCACCCTACCATTTCACATTAGCGTAAGTGCGTATAACCCGAACGGGTAGTAAGACGCGGTGCTAATAATAATAATAATAATAATAATAATAATAATAATAATAATAATGTTAATACAATAATGGTGGGTCTTTTTTTTTCTCTTTTTTTTCATTATGTCAGTATTGAGTCCTTTTTAGGCATTTATGTTGAATATGTTTTTTTAATACTAGTGATATTTTATGCATACATTCATACATACCTAATCATTATGTTCCCTTGTGGAGTAGGCAAAAAAAAAAAATTCAGCCTATATTTTAAAAAACAACTCCATACTCAATCCATCCTCACTAACTTTCTCCATACTCCCTATCCTTGACCCTTTGCTTCAACAACATCAATACATCGAGTCATACATGCTCTTTTATTCTTAAAACTCTTAATGTTTCTCTTTCACACACATTCGGGCAACATTTAACCATATCTAACAATATCCATTCTTTCTCCAAGGAAATGCTTATGCACCAATCTTGTTCTGATTACATCCTCCACACCAACCTCTCTATCTTACACCGAACTACTTGAACCCATCACCCCCTTCCCTGGAACCCCAGCTCTCAGAGTCTATAACCCAGAGTCCCAACCTGTGCAGGTCTCGACAGGCTTTCCACCCCCTTCCCCTCTAACCACTGGTTCCATACCCTCCATCCTCTAACTCTCACAGCAATTAGAAATGGCGGCATGGAATTAAAATAGAATTAAAGTTATATTTAACCATATAGAGGATGTGGAAAATCAAAATGGCTCCCTACCCTTGTACTCAACTTATGCATGTTCTAGAATCTAAGAGGTGATGGATTATTTTAATGTTGTTTATTTGATGCTCATGATGGGACCAAATGTTTATAATGAGATGAAAGTTATCATTTATTACACCTAACTTTATAAGACCTAAACGCTATAGTAACTAAACCCCATAAGACCTAATTTTATAGCTCCTAATTTTACTATACCTAAAAGCACTGGATCTAAAATTAATTTTTCATATATTACTTAAAAATATACTTAACTGTTCAAATAGGCAGTGGACCTAAAGGCACTAGTCCTAAACTTTAGATGACCTAACTTCATTGGACCTAATTTTATAAGACCTAAAATCATAGCCCTTAAAATTTATTTCTTGCGAAATTAGGTCCACTGCATATTATCCATTTGGAAAGGGCTGCGTTGGGAGGGGGTATCTATTATGTATGAAGCAGATATTTGTAAACTGTGAGTTTAATCATTGAACGTAAACTTATTGAAATCAAATTTAATATTTTTTCAAATTACAAAAATTTATATTTCAACAATATTGTCAGATATAACTTGATTTATGTAAGGCTATACATAGCAACAGTTAAATTAAGGCCCAATTAAATTTGAATTTAAAAATAATTAAATATCCCTTATTACAAATTCTAGCTGGCAAACGACCAAGGCATTAACTAACAATAATTAGTTGATGTGAAAATGTTGTTCCTTAATGCTACTTGAGTTTGAAAAAAAATATGATCAAAGTAATTATTTCCAGCTGGTAACGAGTCTTGCCCGCAGCCTCAAACATCAGAGCATCTTGCTGCCATAGAAATAATGAAGCTGAAGCATATTTTGATCCTACAGAACAAGATAGACCTTGTAAAGGAAGGACAGGCGAAAGAACAATATGAGCAAATTCTTAAGTTTGTGCAAGGTCAGTGTTCATAAATCATTCTAAATAGATTTGTGGGATTTTATTTATTCTTGCTTTTTAATGTCATTCTAGGATGACCTTGTTTTGTATTTTTTAAATCCAAAATTAGGGACAGTTTAATTTTGCTGGAATAGATAGTTAATTTGTCAACACGTTTGAAAATTTCTTCTGCCTAATAATGTTTGAAAGGGAAAGAGACAATCTGAAACACCCAAAAATGTAAATGTTTTTGTAATTTCAATTATGTACATAAGCTTTAGTTTATTTTTGCAATTGAATATTTATCTTGAAACTTAGGTTGAATCTTTGGGTTTTTTATTAAGTTTCTTAATAGGTATATCTACTAGTGTGCGATTTTGTTAATTTATATTAACTTTCTTGGGTCATTGTGCAAGAGTTTCTCTTCTAAACTTAAAAATTAAACATTACACATCTTTTTGATTAGATTTTGGCGTTTATGTACTTAGGTTGTTTTTTGGATATCATTATATTAATTTTTAGAAGCGTAAATAAAAGAGAGTAAAATTTAGGAATATTCAAAATATATCATAATAATCACCAAAAAATATCAAGGTCAAATTTGGAACTAAAATATATTTTTTTAAATTCAAAACCCATGGAATTTACTTCTCCATTAAGAGTTGGAAACCTATTTTTGGAATTTTTATAGCATGCTCGAATTTTTTTAATGTTTTGTTATGCTACTTATTTGGACTAACTATATATTTACACTAATAGGATAGGGATGAGTAAGGTAGAATTCAAAGTAAATGTAACCAGATTTTCATATAGGGAAAGTGGAAACCTTTTAGAAAATAAATCTCTATTTCGTCCAACCAGGATTCAAACCTGATTTGTCCTGAAACCGGCAGTCCAGTCTATTGTGACAGTGACACCAAGTTAAGTATAATACATGCAATCTAATTTAAAGAATACATAATATGTAAAACTGGTTGCATTTCAAGTGCATGTTTTTTTTTACATTTGGTTTTCTTTAATATGCCATTGTTGTAACATCTTAGAATTTGCATTGTTAAATTTAATCATCTGTAATGAGTTACCACTCCTAAAAGTAAATATCACAATTTGTATATAAAAACATTCCAACTTTGTATCATTATTAAGGAGGCAAAATACCAGAGAGCTTCATTACTGTGGAGGGTTCCTTGCACGTGTACACTCATAATTAACTATCCCAAGGACTACCTGTATTTAAACCACAACAGCACAGAGTTTAAAGTTTTTCCCTCTTGACTCAACATAATCATCCTCTGATGTGGTTGCTCCTTCCTTTCCAGCATTCTAGCATAGTAATAAGACTTAAATATATTTTCCTTTTTCAAACATTAAAATTAGCTATTCATGCTCCAGAATAAGTGTCTCTAGATGAGCTCGTTATAAAGCTCAAATAAAAACTGTCTTTGTTCTCGTGTGATTGTCACATGTATCTATCATGGTTGTGAGCAGGTACAGTCGCAGAAGGGGTTCCAGTGGTCCCCATCTCGGCTCAGCTCAAGTACAACATTGAAGTGTTATGCGAGTACATTAGCAAGAAGATCCCTGTGCCGCTGCGAGACTTCACATCTGCCCCTAGACTCATTGTGATCCGATCATTTGACGTGAACAAACCTGGGTGCGAGGTGGAAGACCTGAAAGGGGGTGTGGCAGGAGGCAGCATTCTACGTGGGGTGCTAAAGGTAGAATTTCTCACAGGGTTGGACACTAAACTTAAAATTTTTTTCCCCGTCATAATAACAAGAAGACGTTTATTTGGAAATTTCTATAAGGTGATTCAAACTGGTTTATATTGGCATTTTATTAGCAAAAATTAAATTAGTGTATAACCTATACACATGTTGATTTTATAATATATTATATGTTACTGGTTAATTGGTTGCATAACACCTTTTACAATGGACTTTTTATTATATTTCTTTAACCATGTAAAGAAAATAATTTGAAAAACTTCCTTATCAGCCATTTTCAAATAATGATGATTAAATATTTGTACACAGTAATAATGTGGATTTAGTTTGTTACATGACTTCAGAAATATTATTATCGATCAATATATTTTGAATCTACCATAAATGGCTGAACTTTTGATTTGTGGTATAATGAAGTTCAAACGGTGTTCCTAATCATTGTTTGTCGCACCAGGTGGGGATGGAAATTGAAGTGCGACCTGGACTAGTGTCAAAGGATAGCGAGGGTAAACTGACATGTCGTCCCATCTTCTCGCGTATTGTGTCGCTCTTTGCTGAGCAGAATGAGCTGCAATATGCTGTGCCTGGAGGACTAATTGGTAACTAGCATTTAATCACTTTATATACATATTACAAATACACGGATTACGAGCTTTGAGCCCAACTTGTTACTAAAGCTCAGAATCAAGATCGAAAGTTTTGTAGGCTCATCATTTTCGAGCTTCCTCGTGATGTACATACAAATCAATTTTAACTCGTAATAATAAGTGTAAGCTATTTAATTTAGAGGATATTGGTAGTTTCACTTATAAATCATTTGGTAACTTAACATATATATCAAATTTCACATTAATAACATATAAAAACTCCTAGGGCGGTATGCGAGAAAGTATAGTGAATGCTTAGTGGAGCGATAGTGTGCTCGGGACTACACTATCGCTCCACCTTTTAACCTATGATGACGCAAACAAACCCACGCTAGTGGTCACAAAGCATCCACTTAGTCAAGCTCTTGCATACGGCCCTACAATTACTTTGGATCAGTGAACTTATTCAATATTGTCATCCATTTAGAATGATCGATTGAAGTTGCATTATCATCACAAGGCAAAGAAAATAAAAATAGATTAATAGTTTAACTATCATAATTTTTACTATTTCTACATTGTCCTTTTCTCAAATTATAATTTTAGTTGAATTAAAAATTTTACATTGAGAATACATTTAGTGATAAATAAAATGATAGAATATTAGGAAAATGGTAGAGCACAAATAAAAGTAACAACACTGACACATATTTACACACACTTCAATATTTCGATGCTTCCTCAGGAAGATGCTACAATAGCATCGAAATATTGAAGTGTGTGTAAATATGTGTCAGTGTTGTTACTTTTATTTGTGCTCTACCATTTTCCTAATATTCTATCATTTTATTTATCACTAAATGTTTTTGCTCAATGCACTTTTTTCATATATAACATTGAGAATACAATCATATTGATTGTTTCTGAACTTAAAGATATTTAAAACTTGTATTGATACATTCAAATTCATTGCTAGCACTAGTTAATATTTAGTTATAGAATTATGTTGGTTAACCTGTCTAAAATCAGTGTTGATCAACATTGCAATAAACTTAAATGTTTTACCAAATTTAAAACATATAAAAAAATAGTAAAGGAAACTTAATTTAGGTATGTAATAAACTAAAGTACATATATTTGGAATAAAATCATTCTTTTACTTTTTTTTTATTTCTTTATCCTGTCTTTAAGCAATTTTCTTTTTGGTTATTTGGTTTTTTGTAAATATATCAAATCCAGGATTACTGCTATTGTAAAAGAGATTGATCTTAATATCACAATAGCTCTATTCTTAGCAGTCAAATCCTAGTTATTCTGGTACCATTACTTCTGATAAAGAAACAAAAAGACAAAATTTGGATTTGTGTAGTTGGTTAGTGTAGGAATTCAAATAATAATTATATCGCAAGAACTAATTTATTATTGTATTGATACATTTTACGCATAGCAACGGTGAATATTTTAATCAACAACATAGAATAAAACAATGATGACAGGATCTAGGATTTCCTTAAACTGAGCTGGATACAGGATCTAGGATTAACATATCAGATGGGGTTCACACAAGTCTTTGGCGAATGATTAATTGTTCATTGATCTGTCTTATTTCAACAGTTAGTATGGCCATTATTAGTTTCTTTGCTGTTTCATTTCACTGCTGTGAAATTGTAAATATTAGGGATATGCGAGAACACTTTTTCAGTTTGAGACAAGAAGATGAAATAATATTGAGATGCGTGAACGAGATGATAAAAAACTTTTAAATTTGTAATAAAGTTAAATCAAGTCACGCTAACATTAAACAGAAAAAAAATGAATTTCAAAAAAGAAATATTTTAATTTTTTTTTTAATATCTTATATTCCTTCACAAAAACAATATTTTTCTTTATTGTTTCTTCGTGAAGTTACTTTGTTTCATTTTCAGTTACTTATTCCATTTGTTTATCAATATTTTGAATGTGCTTAGGTGGCATTGTCTGCCCAAGACTATGACCGCCAAGCCAAGCACAGTCGAAAACACATATTTTCATGCAGATGACATTGATATATTAATACTCACAGCACTTGTTTAGATTTGTCCGAACTACTGACCCCCTTCACGTGCTTTTAGTTGGATAGCAGCTGTCAGTCGAAGCGGACTTAATTTATAATTATAGTTGAGTTTGAGTATAATTTAAATGCCTACTGGTCATTCTTTTACATAGGCTGTGAATAATCACTGGTGTTTGTACAAAAACAAAAATAATTTCTTCAAAAGGAGGAGACATGTTCATTGCTTGCGTATAAAAAGCGATATCCAGAAAAAATAGTGGAAGAGTCTCAAAAAGATATAGTCAAATGGAAAGAAGCAAAAATACAAAATTTATCTCGAGTCAAGTTTGAGGAGTCCATCAACAAGTGTTATTTCTTTGTACCAGCAGCATGTTATAAAAAGTAAAGCTTCAAATATAATTAATTATTCACAAAAGGTAGGTGTATTTAAGCCTATACCTTTTCCCTTCTGATAAATCTTATGTGTATGTATATAAATGCAATTATTATACATACGTTATGGTGGCTGCATTGTCTAAATAGTTATTCTCTCAGTAGACTAGACGGCCGATGTTGGGGAGATGGGGTTCGAATACCAGTCAGGTCTACTGAGGGTTGCTTTTACTACATGGTTTCCCTATCACTCTCTATGCAAATGCTGGTAAATTTTCTTTAAAATTCTACCTTTTTAGAATACATTTTGTAGGGTGGTATAGTCTAATTGTAGTTATTCTAATTATTTTTAATTATATTTATCTAATGGAGTAGAGATTAGGAAGGTAGAATTCTAGAGGTAATCTACCCTCATTAACGTGGAGAGATATTATAAAACCATTTAGGAAAAACCACTCTGAGTATACCCGACAGGTATTTGAACCCCGATATCTGCTTCATTGGCCATCTAGTCATTTTCAAGAGTGAAGTCAGGATCCAGAATTGATGTTGGAACTAAACATAAGTCTAGGTAGGTATTGATAAGTTAATTAAAGTAAAGTTGTAGATTAATCCAATAATAATTTAGAAAAGTTGTATACTTAGAATTCTCTAAACAGCTCTCTATATGATGATAATATGACTATCATAAAAAGTGCACAATATTAAGAATGATGTCTTCCCCCAGTATCAAGCATCTGATGTGGACACTTCGACATCATCATGTAGCGAGCGCTATGATAGAAAAGGGCCATCCTAGTCAACACATAGTAGTGCCGTTTGGCTCTTACTCAGATCACAAACCTGACATCCATAACATAAATATAGCAGAGGTTTATCCTCATGAACCTGAGGAATTTGAACTCAATGTCTTTATGTCTGTCTTATCTGTTTGTATGTGTAGCTATCCATAAATAATAATAATAATACTCTCTGAAATCATTTATATTCAGGATTTTAAATGGATTTTAAGCAGTATTAATTCTGAATCCCTCCTTTAGTGTCACAAATCTTCCCTATGAAATAATGACATTCATTCTTGGTGAGAAAAGTTACGTAACACAGGGGGTGGAGGGGGCTAAAAAGGTAGGAAAAAAGTGTTACGTGGTTTATGGACAACCCCTATATAGCTTTGTTTCGATTTTAGTTTCTTATTCCATTAAGAAAAATTAACCAGGCATGCTCATATATTATTACAGACCAAACTAAGCCAAAGACTGAACAAGAGAATAGTGTAAGATGTTACTAACAGAGTCACATGTAAAACTAATTATTTCATATGGTTTTAAGGGTAGTAAAATCAATTAGATTTTCTCTAGAATAATTTTAATAAACAGTGAATAAATAATTATAGGTTTAAATGAATATCTAGTCTTTGAGAGATAGTTTTTTTCAAAATTCTAGAGATAAAACTCATACAAATTTTAAATGGTATTATTAAAGTATAATTGCATTGTGTATTATTTACAATTTAATTTTTGTGGCGTAGAAGTTTTTAATCTTAAAGTTTAATTTTGAAAAACAATATTTAAAAAAAAGTTTCTTAATGATGCATCTAATGAAACACTTTAATTTTTAACAATCTAAGGTTATGGCTTACCAATTTCGGCTCCTTTATGGGAATAAAATATATTAACTCTTGGTTAAACCTCATATTTATTATCAAATAATTTTAAAAATAATTAGCTTTCACTTGGCTTGGTTAGAAAAATTTATTAGTGCAGATATTTGCAAATATCCATTCTTTTTTTTAATTTCCCAAATTTTCAAGAACTATTCCATACGTTCATGATGAGATTGAAATTTTTTTTTCACGTCTCTTGATCTCAAATTTTTGTGTCTCGCACATCCCTAGTAAATATACTAAAGACAACCTTGTGTTTTAGTGATCTCATAAAGATAAAACATGGTCATTTTGTTTTCATATATTTTTCTACCCCTAAATTTATGGCACTTACACTATGGTGTATGAATAAATAATGTATTTTTAATATGAGGCTAGATGCACAGAAAAATATCTTAAATGTTGAGGAACCTGAATAAGTAATCAATTATCAAGGTTAAAATTCAAGAATTGGAATCATGAAATCTCAATTTTTTGGGTTATTCTCTTTTAGGAAATTGAAAAATATATTTCCCAACCTTTCCTGAATAATTCTGATAAAATAAAACTTAGCTTGTTGTGCCTCACTGTTCATTCGGCCCTTGTATCTTTCCTCCGCACTTGCACAGGCTGCACCGCCCACCCTTTCTACTGCCTGGACCACTCCACAGTCCATGTTCTCTAAGCCGTCCGTGACGAGTTCCCCACCCTACTCAGTGCCCATGAGAACTCCTCTTTCTATTGGCTCGCTTGGCGGCCACTATTGTTTAACCCTCTCCCTCTCCACCGTCGCCCTACCTCCCAGCGCGACTCACGTTGCCGGGACTTTCTCATGTTCCACCGCAACTCACGTTGTCGGGACTTTCTCATGTTCCACCGCGACTCACGTTGCCAGAACATCCTTCTGTTCCACCACGACTCACATTGCCAGAACATCCTTCTGTTCCACCGCGACTAACATTGCCGGAACACTCTCGCCGAACTTTTTCCTACCCCTACCCACACGTTTCTGAACACAAGGTCACCGTCGTCATGACATCAACCAGTTACCCCCGAAGCTGCAAGTGAGGGATATTAAGCTCAAGGGTTGGTACTGATCTAATATCTTCAAGAGGCAGCCACTACCACTTTCGAGTATTAGCAATGTAAAGTATAAACTGTGGGCCTTTTATCATTGTATACACTATTTTAGATTTTCCTTTAATTTGTTCCTATTCAACTATTTTGTACCTTATTCCTAATATGACATTAAATTGAACATTTAAAATAGGAAAGAAGGCCAAGGCCTACACGGAAAATTGTAGGCCTCAAAGTTCGCAATTAAAACAACAAAACACACAAGAATGTAATTTTTGGGGTACATCAGTCTTCTTTTTTAGCAGGATTATAACTTTTGACTAAATTTTCATCTCACAATAATTTATAACTGAAAAACTGTTTGTTTACGTCACATGCTTTTTAGCTTCCAACATATCCATAATTTCATAATATATATATGAAAATACAACCACTTTTACACGTTTACGTTAACTATTTTGCACAAATTTTTTTTCAACCAAATAACTTGAACATTTAAACACTAATTTCATTTTGTCTGTAACACTCCATACTAATGTCAAATTTTCATGGGAAGAACCTTATCGTACAGCTTGTAAAATTACTAGATTCATTTTCGCATATTCATATATTAATTCATCTAATCTGCAGCTGTCAGTTTTGATATTATAAATAACAAAAAAATAATAATACTAATAATGGTATCAATGTTAGCCACATAAAATATGTTTGTGTTTTCTAAAAGGTTCGTCCTATGGAAATTGGACTTTATGTAGGGTATGAACTACCCATTATAATGTGTTCCATGATAATGAGGAAAATAATAAAGGGGATTTCCGTCGGCCCTCGAGTGCTTATCATACACCAATTATGTCCATCAGTTTGAAAGTTATAAGGGAAACTCGGGGGTCAAGAGCAAGCGGAATATCCTGTGCTTTGTTAATCAAAAGATATTTTGATCACTTTTGCATGAATGGAAAAAATAAAACTTTCAAGTTGACTGACGTATATTTTTGTTCCTTGATTACTAAAAGTAAACAGGAATAAAATTAATTTTAAATAAATTTGGCAATTTTACAAATTGTCACTATATTTTATTAGTAGACTTAAATGGTTTTTTTACTTGATGTTCTCAAGAAGGTGGATTTAGTTAAAGAGTACATGTTACAGGTGTTGGAACAAAGATTGAGCCTACGTTGTGCCGCGCTGACCGGCTGGTTGGTCAAGTACTGGGTGCTGTGGGTGCTTTGCCCCAGATATTCATAGAGCTTGAGATTTCTTACTATCTACTCAAGAGACTGCTGGGAGTACGCATGGAGGGAGATAAGAAAGGAGCTAAGGTAGGTTAGGTCGGAGGTATGCCCAAATATAAATCCTTGTGTTTCAATCTGTGAGTGATTTTTTTTTTTTTACTCTATAAGTCAGAATAAAGTTAGATGTTACATTTGTATGTTGGATTCGTCCCACACTTTGTCCTCTTTCCTAACTGAGCCGTGTGTCGATATTTCCTCTGGCCCTTCTTTGATATTGCATAACATAAGCTCTATAATATATGGAGCTATATGCTTGAATAATCCGACACCTTAGTTCTGTTGTTAGCATGTCTGTCTACTGAGCTGAGGGTCCCGGATTTGATTCTCGTTATGGCTGAAAATGTATCATTGGTGAAATGTGGGTTTACCTCTTAACAGTTTTGAATGAACAGCTGGGGACTGTATGTTGTGCATGTCCTTGCCTTAAGTTATATTATAAGGTATATGAAGCTATGACAGGCCTAACAAGCCGGTAGTGGAAAATATAGGGCTTGAATAAAAACTGACCCGGACCATAGGCTGGAAACAGTAATGGTTGGGGGAAAAAATATGTTTGAAGAATTTGAAATGTAACTGAACACTTACCTGTTTGAGTGGCCAAATGATCGAAGGTGTCACTCTTTGTTACCTGTTTCAATGTTCAAATGATCGAAGGTGTCACTATGTTACCCGTTTAAGTGGCCGAATGATCGAAGGTGTCATTATTTTACCTGTTTAAGTGGCCGAATGATCGGGGGGGTTACTATGTTACCCGTTTCAATGGCCGAATGATCAAAGGTATCACTATGTTACCCGTTTCAGTGGCCGAATGATCGAAGGTGTCACTCTGTTACCCGTTTCGGTGGCCGAATGATCGAAGGTGTCACTCTGTTACCCGTTTCAGTGGCCGAATGATCGAAGGTGTCACTCTGTCACCCGTTTCAGTGGCTGAATGATCGAAGGTGTCACTATGCTACTCATTTTCAGTGGTCAAATGATCAAAGGCGTCACACTATGTTACCTGTTTCAGTGGCCAATTGATCGAAGGTATCACTCCCTATTTTACCCGTTTCAGTGGTCAAATGATCGAAGGTGTCACTCTATTGTTAGACTGGTCTGATTATAGAGAGATCGGGGTTTGAATCCCGGTCGAGTCTACTGAGGGTGGTTTTCCCTAAATGGTTTTACATTCTCCTTCCATGCAAATGCGGGTAGTTTATTTTTAAAATCTTATTTCCTCATCCTTACCCCATTAGAGTAATTGTCATAACTATAAGTTAGGAAAACACTGTGATAAAAAAACTTAAAACTTGCAGTGTTGCCAAATTTATATAACAAGATGGTGGCTTGAATAGATACATAGCTAGCTTGACGAAAAAATAAATAAATAAGACTTACAAAAACAATATTAAATGGTATATTTTAATAAAAGTTTAAATAAACGTGAGTAAACAATGTATAACAGTTAGTGGTTTTTGATTCATTGCTCTTTCAGTCACTTCTGGAATACCAATTTCATAAACAGGCCTTGTATTACTTCTTGGCTCGAAATGTCTTTATGCTGGTGCCTTGAAAATATACTTACTGTTCAAGTGACACACTGATTGTGACTTTTTACAATTTCAAATGGACAACATCACAAAATGGTGGAAAGAATAATATTAAATATAATTGTAGAAAAATATAATTTTATTTATTATATATTAGTATATTATATTTTGCTTAATGCACCTTATTTCATACCTAAAATGGTGTAAAGTTAACGATCCCACTATTAACTTAAATAAGTGAATTAAAATGACTTTCTCAAAGAAAAAGGGTGTTATTATATTTGACTATATCTTATCTGACCACTAATGAACTCCTGTGTCCACTATTAAAAACTTAGTTATCACTCTTGACCCTAAACTGACTTTCTCCACACACATAAATATGACTCTTACAAAATCATTCAACATTTTGGGGTTTGTTAGAAGAAACAAAAAATGTTATTAATAAAATTAATTTAAATAATAAAATCTATTATTTACAAATATTATATACAATTAAAAATATACTATTTCGGTTATAATATACAAAGGGGTTGTCTGGATGGTAACCAAATCCTGGTTTAAGCCTGAGATAATCTATTTTCAACTGTATGTACATAATTGGTTTTCTTTTTTAAATTATTATTTTAATACCATTCAACTGTATATACATAATTGGTTTTCTTTTTTAAATTATTATTTTAATATCAATATGCTCATTTAAAAGAATATTCTATATACATTTATTTATTTAATCTTTTATTAAAAAATTATATTTATTTATTATTTTTAATAGAGCCTATCTATCTTTTGACTACTGTATGGACCGAACTATTGGGAGGTTGAAGTTATCAACCAGATGAAAGTTATTGGCCACTTTAGTATTTATGTATATTATGAACTGAGCTTATCTGACTATAGGAATCAATAGGATGAATGTATTTTCATGCAAAGTTGGTACTGTGTCTAACTTCATTCCTCAGTTTGTCAGCAATCCAACATGACGGAATATTTCCTGTGCTATTTCATGAAGTTGACGAAATAATTGAAGTAATTATTAATTTAATAGAATAAATAGAGTAAAAACTAACTCGCCTTACAAATATATTATATTCAGTATTCCTTTAGCAGTGGCGCAGGAACTAGGGGGTACGGGGGTAAATTTTACCCCCCCAAATAATTGAGGGGTGTAAAAAGTATCATTTTTACCCCCCCAAAATAATATAGTAAAATTTTTAGATAATGTAAACATCTTATTGAGGTAAGATATAATGTTCACACTATGTTAACATAGTAAAAATAAAGTGTGCTTGGAGCATACATTGAAGAGATTTTGAAAATTCTGATAGTAATACCAGCTACATCAGCTACTGCAGAAAGAAGTTTTTCAATGCTTGGATGCATTAAAAACTATCTTCGCTCTACGATGAGGCAATGTAGACTAAATCACCTGAGAGGCTCAACAAAATTAAAATTGCAAAACTAGTTAGTTGTTTTATAGCTTGTAACAAATATAGGGCAAAGGGCTATGGAAATCTACTTTAATTTTCAGTGTTTCATAATTTTTAGTTGAGCTGTATCAGATAACATTTCCCTTAATATATTTTGTATGTATTAATTCTAATATTTGAAATAACTAAAATAAATGAGAAAAATGCACAGTGGGACCATTAAATAAGGTATCCCTTGTTATACATGATATCACATTACGCGTTTTCGCTATAACACGATTCAAATAAATACAAAAATAGTGCATGGTCAGCTGGAATATCGCAGTCATCCTGTGCGGTGGTGGTGTGACCTTGTGTACATACAGTCCAGTGAAAGCGTTGATCTTTACTGTACAGTTTGGTGTTAGGGGGGTGGTATTGACAACATTGGATATGCATGGGCAGAAGTTAAACAGTCCTGTATGAAGGGAGTTTGGAAAAATGTTTGGACTGAAGTTTCTGATTCCCATGATTTTGATCCTGACCACGAGCTTTCCAATTCAAGACATGACATCGTTGATATGGCAAGATGTTGGATTTGGCGACATAGATAAGGCAAATGTGGATCAATTGCTCCAATCCCACTCAGCAGAACTCACCAATGAAGATATTCTATAAATGAAGAATGGCATAATGAATGAAGAGGAAGAGCCTTATATTGTTGAGCCTATCAAACAACTTTCAACAAAACAATTTGCTGATTTATTTAAGCGCATTGACAGTACAATTAGAATCATTGAAGCGAATGACCCTAACATGGATAGAAATACCAAAGTTGCCAGAGAGATCCAGAGTTCTTTGGCTTGCTTCAAATAACTCTATAGAGAGAGGGGAAATGCTGCCCATCAGTTGAGTCTTACCATTTCACCAAAGAAATTGAAAATTGTTAATATAAACACCCGGGGCCTTCACAACAGCAAAAGCTTACCATTCCAAGGCCTTCAAGAAAACAGGAGCGTACCGTCCAAGGGTCTTCCGAAGAGCTAAAGCCTACCATCCAAGGGCCTTCAAGAAATCAAGAGCCTACCATCCTAGGGCCCTCATGCCAGCAAGAGCTTAGCGTCCCAGGGCCTTCAAGAGAGCAAGAGTCTACCATCCCCGGGCCTTCAAGAAAGCAAGAGCCTACCATCCCAGGGAATTTAAAAGAGCAAGAGCTTACCATCCCAGGATCTTCAAGAAAGTAGGAGCGTATCGTCCAAGGGTCTTTCGAAGAACTAAAGCCTACCATCCAAGGGCCTTCAAGAGAGCAAAATCCTACCGTCCAAGGGCCGTCAAGAGAGCAAGAGCTTATCGTCCAAGGGCCGTCAAGAGAACAAGAGCTTACCGTCCAAGGGCCGTCAAGAGAACAAGAGCTTACCGTCCAAGGGCCGTCAAGAGAGCAAGAGCTTATCGTCCAAGGGCCGTCAAGAGAACAAGAGCTTACCGTCCAAGGGCCGTCAAGAGAACAAAAGCTTACCGTCCAAGGGCCGTCAAGAGTACAAGAGCTTACCATCCAAGGGCCTTCAAGAGAGCAAGAGTCTACCGTCCCAGGGCCTTCAAGAGATCAAGAGCTTACTGTCCCAGGACCTTCAAGAGATGAAGAGCTTCCCGTCCAAGTGCCGTCAAGAGAGCAAGAGCCTACCGTCAAGAGCAAGATAGTGATAAACCAGATTTGCCAAATCCAGTTATTTTATCATGCGATTGAAGATTAACAGTAAGTGTACCTGTAGCATTGTATTAATTAGATACATTGATTAAAAATTGTGTTTGTTTACAAATTTCAGGGGATTAAAGATTGACAATAGGTGTAGGCTACCTAATGCATTGTACTAGTTATATAAATTAAAAAAATGGCATTAACTTAGGTTTTTATTTCCTTTGGAGTAAACTCTATAGCACTCATGTTAAAATCATTTCACTTGCGTTTTCATGTTATGCGATTATGTATCAGAACCAATCACTCACGTAGTGTGAGGGCCAGCTGTATTACATTTTCCTGTTATTTTTTTATCTCAAAAATATTATCCCCTATAAGAGCACAGGGTTATTTTTACCCCCTAAATAAAAACGTTCCTGCGCCACTGTCCTTTAGTGTGTACAGGAATAAGGAATTTAAGCTTAATTACTATTTTTCGACGCAATCTTTGTATGAAGTGTTGTAACCTCTCACTCAACACACAAAAATGTTGAATGATCGTAATCACTTCCCATCATAGCTCAGACGATAGCATAGGATTCTATGAGTCTAGAGATCACGTGTTAAAATCATCTGACTCCAATTTTTTTTTATCTCATTGAAAGCCTTAAATTTTCCAATCATAAATTGAATGCATTTGAGGGTTTTTTAATCTATAAATATCTATTAAAAATCATACTTTATAGTTAAACTCGACCGTTATTATTTTTTTAAATAACTAATAAGCTAAATTAAAAGCTCTACATTAATTCTGTGTGAATCCATGATTTTCCATTTCAATTTGAATTTGAATCTTGGAAAATCAGCTTGAATCGATTCCGAATTGAATATCATGCTCAGAATTTTTTTCGAGTCTAAACCGAATCAAATATCATACTAAAAATAAAATATTGAATCCGAATTGAACATTTTATTTTGAAAATGTTTCAAATCTAAATCAAATAACATATCATTAGGAGTCTTTGTGAAAATATTTTAAACTTAATCTTAAGTTAAACAAGTAAACAAAGCCTCATGTCTAACTTATGAAAGGTTATAAACGAAATAAAGAACTTTTTTTTTATTGGTTTGCTGTATAAGACCACGGAAAGTTGAAATTATTCTTAAGTATGAAAAGATTTTAATTTCGAACTAAACCCATCGAATACGAATTTGAAATTTACTTAGATTCAAAATTTCGAATCCACCACAAATCTCTCTAATAATAAGACTCGAAAGCTCGAATCGAATCCAAATTTTAGCAAGATTAGAATTTAGATTTGAAATTTCGAAGGTTCACACAGGCTTATTCTACTACATTAACTTGAAATATATTGTGTGTAGGTGATTATTTAAACAAAATATTAATGGCTTTCAGAACATAAAAAATATGCTTATTTTAAAAAGGCCTAAGTAAGTTAATAACTCTTATTGGAATAAGGGACCCTTTAAATGTATTTTTAAAAGTGTTTAGAAACAAAACTTTATTGATACAGTAGAGTCTCAATAATCCAACCTAAACAGGACCAACATGTGATTGGATTACTGAAATGTTGGATAATATGGGAACAGGAGGAGGAAGGGTGAAAAACAAATCCAAATCACTGTAAATAGAAGTGCAGAATAGGTAGGAATTAGGGTTTGTTAGTAATTATTCCCTTTAAGGCTTGAAGTTTTTCTTCAATTGAAAGAAACACTTTTTTTCTCTTTTCACTTGCCATATTTCTCACACAGTAAAATTACATTAATGGGAAAATGCAAAACTCAATCAAAGTAATAACAAGTGCAGTGCAAACATTCACTAAGATGGGCGAACAGAGCTACAACCACAGAGGTATGTGACTCGCTCACTGACAAAGAAACAATGGTAGTGGGAAAATAATATGCATGCAGATACTACACAACAACGTAAATTGCACATCATGAGGATATGTCAGATTAAACCGAAGGTCGGATTATCAAGAGACTATTGTAAAATAATTGACAAGTATTTCTTATTCACAACTTTTTTTAAAAGTGTTTGAGGATTTATTTTGTAATCTCAAAGTCAGACACTATCACCTAAGTTACAGTAGCTTGATTTTTAGTGATAAATAAAATGATAGAATATTAGGAAAATGGTAGAGCACAAATAAAAGTAACAACACTGACACATATTTACACACACTTCAATATTTCGATGCTATTGTAGCATCTTCCTCAGGAAGTAGTAATTAGACTGGCTCATGATTATAAGCTAGAAGAATATACTACTAATTACTACTTCCTGAGGAAGATGCTACAATAGCATCGAAATATTGAAGTGTGTGTAAATATGTGTCAGTGTTGTTACTTTTATTTGTGCTCTACCATTTTCCTAATATTCTATCATTTTATTTATCACTAAATGTTTTTGCTCAATGCACTTTTTTCATATATAGTAGCTTGATTTTGAAACATAACACCATGTTTATATGGAAAGTGAATATTGCTTGATTGTAATTTTATTTTATTTGTATATTTCATCTTTACATACAATAGTATTAACAGGGCTTGCTTTAGCATTATATTTGGTGTAAGCATGGTTTGAAGGTGCCTTTGCAAATGTGAATCTCAATTTATTATGTAGTAAACTGGTAAAATTAGGAAATAATTGCTAAAACCCCGATTGGGTAGCAAGGCACAATTAATAATAATAATAATTATTATTATTTATAAATTAATAATAATTATTTATTAACTAATAAGTATTTATTAATTAATGATTAATAATTATAATTATAATGATAATAAATAGAGGTATATGCCCTGTGATTTTGATATTAGTTTCAAAATACACATACTTTAATAATAACATGGCTAAGCATGAGAAATTAGGCGTATATATTTTACACTACAAATATATTTACAACTCCTCAATTTAATTGGTTGAAATTGTGGAAACATATGTTGATGGCCTAGAACCCTGGACGACACATACGAGATTTGTTAATAGATCTTCTATGGTAAAATGAAACCAGCTACACCTCTTTTTAATATCTCATATCTAAGTTAATGTGTTTATTATTAAAGTGGAAGAATATAATTAATAATTTTTAGAAGCCTCTGGGACTCCAAATTTTCAATTTTGATTTGAATTAACCTACCCGCCCCGTGAACCAAAATTGATGCTTAAAAATATTGATATAAATTTTATACTAAAAACAAGTTCAAACAAAGTTCAAATCATTTACTACTTTAGGTCTATAGTGTTTTTAATCAAATTTGAAATGTGTGTTGAATATTCTATCATGCTAAATTTTGAATCCAATCCAATAATAAAATATTTCAAAAAAGTATGATAATCACCATATAAACATTATAGGCTCACTAAAAATAATGTAATCAATAGAACTAACCTCTAACGTTTGAATAACACATAATGTGGACTACAGTAGCCCCATGGCTTCTTTGGTGCTGACTGACAGCTCACAGCTGACTTCTGACACTCAACCATTTAGGTATATACCTAAATTTTGACTGTCAGAAGTGACAGCTGCTAAACACATGTTTTTGCAAATCATATGGTTCGGCATAGGGATACATAATTTGGTCTGGTAACTTTTCAAAGCCGTCAGCTGTCAGTCAGCACCAAAGAAGCCATGGGGCTACTGAAGTCACCATGACAACGCATATTTTAACTCACAGATTATAGTTACCAGATACTTAAATGTCCTGATAAAAATGTGATGGATAAATAAATTTTATCTGGCTGATAAACTTTATCTGCTAGACATAAACTGCAGTTTTAACTTATCAGCCAGATAAAAATATGTATTGGCCTGATTAATATTTATCTGGGAGTCGTAAGACTTATATATATTTTTATTAATCTTTGATTTTTCATCAAGCTACAGTAGCCCCATGGCTTCTTTGGTGCTGACTGACAGCTGACGGCTTTGAAAAGCTACCAGACCAAATTATGGAACCATATGATCTGCAAAAAACATGTATCTAGCAGCTGTCACTTCTGACAGTCAAAATTTAGCTGTGAACTGTCAGTCAGTACCAAAGAAGCCATGGGGCTACTGTAGCTACATATAAATCCTTCATCCTCTTGTATCAATTTGGCAACACAGCACGTTTTCAGTTGCTTTTCACATTCTTCAAGCATGTTCCCCCATTTCTCTGTCTTTGTGTTAAATGTGTCTCATTAAATGAAAAAGGAATATTTCTGAAAATTTAAAAACAATGTGTAACTGTGGAAGTTTTAAAAGTGAAAGGAGAAATGAAGAGAGAATTGTGTTTGTCCCTATCTATGCCTAATGAAACTATCCTTTCGGGTTGGCTTCCTTCACTATCAATTACTTTACATTATTGAACAGGGTTTCTACACTGTCTTATTGTAGTAATATTATTTTGATGAATTTCTGATAATAAATTACACAGTTTTCACCATGTATACACTAAAATAAAATAAAATTAAATTTTAATATTCAACTGTTTATTATTTTAAGGTGTTCCAAAGCAATATTGATTGAATATTTTGTTCTCAGGTTCAAAAGTTGTCAAAGAACGAAGTGCTTCTTGTCAACATAGGCTCGCTGTCTACCGGGGGTCGTGTCCTTGCCACCAAGGCTGATTTAGCAAAGATAAGTCTTACCAATCCAGTTTGTACAGAGATTGGTGAGAAAATTGCTCTGAGCCGACGTGTTGAAAAGCATTGGAGGTGGGTAAAGCTCTTAAATGAATTTGGTCGACACTTTTCCATGGTCAAAAACATATTTTTTAATAAGATGACTTATCTCAAAAAAGTACTAAGTAGCTTTTGACAAATTGCCAGTTATTAAAACAAGTAAATTATTAATAAATTACATTTTACTTGGTTGTATATAAATATTCCAAAAAACTGGTAATTAGTATTGTTGTCTATTATATTGTTTCATTATTTTAACTTTTCTTTTATTCAATCTCATCATCATCATCATCATCAACAACAACAACAACTGTTTCCAGCCTGTGACTGGGTCATTTTAGTAAAATACTTTCATCTTCCTCAATTCTTCCATCACTCTTTCTCCTTTAATTTCTTCCATTCTTCTCCTCTCACTTGAACACTTTCTGTTATCTGCACCTCTCATTATTTCTTGGCCTCCCTTGCAGACTTTTTCCTACATACTTCATTTCAATTATTCTCTTCAGCATCCTTTCTTTCCCCATCCTCATTACATGCCCATATTACCTCAGTCTTGCTTCCTCTACTATCTCAAGTACTCAAAGTACCCCCACTCTTTGCCAGATAACTTCATTCCTAATCTTTTTTTTCCTCATGACAGCTAACATGCTCCTCACACACTTCATTCCCATGGCCTCCACTTTCCTAGTCTCTTCATTCATTGTTCATGTTTCTGCTCAATAGGTACAAGTATACCTTGTACAACACATCCTTACACTTCAAGGACACTTCTCTTTTACATAGCAGGTCTCTCACACACCTATAGAACAACTCTCCCTACTGTCCTCTTCTCATTAGGTCCTCTCTACATCCACCTTTCACCTCACCTCACTCACGCTTCCAAAATATTTAATGTTCTGTATTTTTCACAACACTACTCCATCCAACCTTATAGCTTTATTAGGCCTTACCCTCATCCTTGTCACTATCATCACTTCACACTTTGCCCTACTAAATTTCATTCCACACTTTTTCACTTCCTCATTCCATTCTTCTAGTTGTTCCTGTACTTCCTCTTCCTTCCCCCACCCCATACCATTGAGTCATCAGCAAACATCATGGCTTTCATTCTTTCCTCCCCGAGTTTTCCTGCCACTTTGTTCATGACCATTTCCATCACCATTACAAATAGTAATGGTGATGGTGTAATACATTAAACTAGTGGAACTAAATTTAATTTTATGGCTGCAAATATCTGAAGGACTTTTCTAAATTTGCACTCGTACAGTTACTTTTTTAACAAGTTGTTTTGCATCATTAGTTTATTTTACACCACTTAAATTTTCCATTTGTTCAGACTTCAAATAAATGGGATCATAAAACTGATTTAAGCAATATTGCAGTCAATACAAACTTTCAATCAAACCTCCATTGTTGCCAGCTCTTTGAAAACAAGTGAACGTTGACCACTCTCCCAAGAATTATTTTTTCTTACAGGGTTATATGTTTAATCTCGAAATACTAGCTGATATTAATATTACACTTAAACGTATAGACATGGCTGGTCTGGTTTGATTTCTAAAGACCATTCTATGCGCCATATTATTATGACAGAATTGAAATCAAATTCCCTTGATTTATTTTGGATTCCATTTTCATCACTTGTTCTTCGCCTTGCCGCTTTATGTCAATTTCATCTCCCTAGCAAAGAACAAGGGTAGGGGTGTGCGAAATCCACTTTTTCAATTCGAAGCGAACTCAAATCGAATTTATGAAATATTCTCGAAACTGAATCGATTGTCGAATATTTTCTTTTAGTTGTTTTATGCTTGAAAAAATATTATATTGTGGTTATTTAAATTACTTTATGCATTAAAGTTACTTGGAAAATGTTTTATTGTACAATTGCTTGTAATATTTCTTGTTACTCTGACAAATCAAGTTACTATCACAACATGCAATTCAATTTGTTCAAATTTTTTCCATATGAATATTAATTTGTAATGTACAAAACAGTTCAGAATGGTTATAATCAAACATAAATCATATATTTTAGCTGTTACTATTTTTACTAACAAAGCTTCGAAGCCAGAATTTGTTTCGAAGCAAAGTCCAAGCTGATCTTGGTTTCGAAGCCAAGTGGAAGTTTCGTAAGGGGAAAATATGCTAATAAGATCCAAGAATTAACTTCTTGTGTTCACAAACTAACAATCCTTGCGAGAGATGTGCTGCTGACGCCATTATTTGATAAAGCTGAATTCTTTCCCCTTCACATCATGAAAAGCGTCAGACACAAAGTTATGTTACGGCTACTGTAATCCTCTAACGAGTCAGCATAACTAACTTGGACTTTGTTCACCACCATCTTCTCTTCACTGTATACATTCCTTTATTAAATACAGGCAGACTAAAAATTGGTAACACACCATTTAAAAGTATTTTCCCCAAGAAAGTCTTAAAAATAGTACCACAATAAAAAGAAACACACAACATATGTAATTTTATGTAATATCTTCGAAAATATGCAGAATTCAGTAAATTATGAAAAAATATGTTAAACTGAAAATACAGTTCCAAACAATCTTATTTGCCAGCAGTTCCCTTTGCATATTTCTAACTGGCAGGATTAAATTATGTAATTACATAAAAATTTGAGCTCTAGCCATACATAACATTATTAAATGTAATATAATTAATATAATATAAAAACATAGTAATATAGAGTGTTTTCATTGAAATGAAATAGCAAAATTTTAAACGATTATCAAATAAATAATAATACTAATTGAATAGTTGATTTTTATTAAATTTTTAATGAAAATTATTTTTACTGATCAATTTCTTTTGGAAATGATGTTTTAATTTTAACTATTCTCGGATTGCAAATTAAAACCATAAAAATATCTTTTAATTCTCTAATTTTAAAACTGCAAAATGTTATCTAGGTTTGACACCAAGTCTTACTACCCATTCGGTTTACACGCCTCATCTATAGGTTTGAAACCCCTTAAAGATTATCTAGGTTTGAAAACCTTTAAATATTTTGTTTGATCCAGCCCCCCCCC